>JAPTGW010000027.1:20387253-20399015 GCA_029814545.1 Apogonichthyoides opercularis
AGAAGTAAAAGTTCTGCATTATCATTATTATGCTCTTAAGTAAAAAATAAAAGTAGTGATTGTCCAATAAACAATGTTCATTATTTTATGTTATGGTTAATTTTTTGATTAATTTTGCTGCTGCATTAATGTATATGTTGCATTTTACTGCTGTAGATATTTAAGGTTGCATACTTTACTCCACAGAAATGCATCTGAAATTCTCTGATTATATGTTTGTTACACTGCTATCCTGTCAGAAACAGGCATTTTCCTCTGACATGTAGTTGACTAGAAGTTTGAAGTTGCCCAAAACTGAAACCACTACTGTTTACCCTGGTGTTGTACCTGTTTCTGTACTGAAACTGTGGGAGTAGTGGTGTCTTTTGCATAACTGTTTATATTTCTATAAATTGATAAAGTAATGGCTCTTAGTGTCTCTGAAAGATTCATATTTTTAGAAGATCCACCTTGTTCAGGGACCAGTCAAATACGAAATGACAGCCACATGACTGCAGAAAATGGCTGCTAGCTGAAGTTAGGTTGTCCACTACTGTTACCTCGATAATCATTGAGGAACACCTCAATTCCACCCCTCGCCTTTTTTTCCGCCCCCACCGGCCTTACACTCTCTTCATAATCATTAATGTCTGGCTCATGGCCACCACACGCCAGAAGAATTGTGTCAGGCACTCTGATAAACTAAAGGCCTGGCCCACTTCAAACAGCACACAGTTGCATGTGGTTCTCTAGTTCTTGCTGGGAGATCAAGGCAGAGTGGCACTTCATTTTCTCTCCCTTTTACTCTCTCTTCACTCTCTGAAAAGTAGCAAGGGACTGAAGTGAAGAGTGGGCCTGATATGTATAAATCTCTAATTATGTGACAAGAGTGTTTTCTCCTGTATTTAAAAATTGAATAAAATAACACAAAAAATGACGGTTTTAAGAGATATGTTTTGTTAGTTTTCATGTAAATATGGGTGACAACTTCCGATGGTCTCATCTAGTCCTGTCTATTTTTTCTTCTCTATAGACCTGCCTCCTGGATACACCTATCCTGGTATTGCCATTGGCTACAGGAGTGGACCGTCCCCTGAGGATGTTCATCTCGCTGAGCCAGCAGACCTGGAAGCGGTCCAAGTGGAGCCTGCTGAGCATGCTCCGCCATCTCTCTCCAGCCTAGGGGAGGAGCTGGACTGCCAAGCTGTGGTCAGACCTCTCCCAGAGCCACTCCCACCTGAGGATGTGGTTCAGGAAGAGGAGGAAAGTGTGGTTGAAAGAGTTCTTGAGCAGAGGGAGGAGGTGGAGGTAGCAGAGATAACTGCCACCCACTATGTGCCTGGAGAGAAGGAGGTGGAAGAGCAGGGGCCCAGTGAGGATGAGGTGCTTGTTTGCCCCCCTGCTGAAAGCCCTGTGTGTGAGGCCGCTTCCTGTCCAATCCCCCTTTCCACAGAGGAGCCTGAAAGGCCAGATGCTGTCATCACCTTGGATGAAGAAGAGGATGATGAGGCAGTGGAAGAGAAGAGCCAGGTGGAGCATGCTCAAAAGGTCAACATGCCTGGAGAGCAGGAACCAGAGCTGGCCGTCATCAATGAGCTCAACCCCGCTTCCCCTGCAGTCCCTGAGCCACAGACCTCAGCCCCTGAGGAGGCAGAGGACGGCGGGCATCAGCGCGAGAACGAGATGACCCCTGACGACGCCTCAGTGGATTTAGTGTGTCTTTCTCCCGCCTCTACTTCCGCCCTCAGCCCTAGCAAGGCAACCGATGCCATGCCCCACAAACCTCTTGTGCCATGCTACTGGAGTCTGGAACTGCTGATTGCTGCTGCCTTCTGCACAGATGTACCCCCTTTCCCTCTGTTCCCTTTCAGCACCCCATCAGTGGCCCCATCGCAGCCCAACCCCCACCAGGGTATGGAACTTCTGAGTGAGTTGGCAGATCTGGAGCTGCAACAGCAACGGCACACCTGCGGGAAAAGCCAGGGTGAGGGACAGTGGGTCTTCCATTACTCATACCCTTTAACATGCACACAGAAACAGTCTCACATCAGCTGAGCGCACTCCGTTTTCGTAGTTTACCCTCCTTTTCCTCTGTGTCCACTGAGACCAACTCCCACTCCCCCCTCAGGCCTAGCCTCCGTCGGTCTGTGTTCCCTCCCAGATACTCCACTCTTCCTCCTGGTCTCAAGAGCCTCTGGTGGATTCTAACACGTCCCCAGAGAAACTGTCTGCATGCCTGCTTGCCGTTCCTCTTCTTTGGTGTGTTAAAGGCACTTTTATTTCCTAAAAGGCTGTTCTAACGATGCAGAGGCCTCAGGAGAGGGAGGAGAAACAGGAGGACAGGGCTGAACTACTAGTGACGGGTGTACACCTCCCTTTCTCACTCCCTCTTTCTCTCTCCTCTCCAGTTTTCCTTAGGGAGCTGTCTCTCCATCCTGCCGCTGTTTGATCCACACATGTGCAAAAATGCACACTCACAACCAAATACACTTAAAATACACACATTTGGAAATGCACACACTTTAACAGAAAGGGAAAAAAAGAAATGCACCAATTGGCTTTCCTCTCTCCCCAACACAACATGTTACTGAAAGTTAGCGTGTAATCACAAAAGCAGTCGATGTTTTCAGCACCCTGGAGCATTGCCTGGCTAATTAGACCCCATTGTTTTAAAGTGCCTTTAAAAGCTTCCTTGTTTTTCAAAGCGCCATGTATTTTTTTTATTCATGCAAAAGGATGTTTTGTGTTTACCACAGCATCCTAATGCATTTAACTGCTCCCAAAAGAGGCTTCTATAAAAAGGGTATCATCAACTGATTCCAGAGTCAGTGATGTTGTCTTCATGATGTGATACTGTTGACAGCTCAGGGAAGTGGCACATGTCGTTTCAGAGTCACAACAGTAGTCTTTACAAAAACAACTACTAACACAAGTGAGGATCATGATTTCTTGATTTATTCATGTAAGGATGTAAGTTAGAGTGTCTTTGTAAACAAAATGTCACACTTTTCCATCTTTCTGACTAGACTGCAACCCTGATATTCCTGAGTCATTCAGGGCCACTGTAACTAATACTAACAGAGATTTGATGAGTCTTCATTCATACAACCTCAGAAACTATATGCTGCTGCTTACTTATTCTGTCTCATTGCGCCAAGTTTCCCTCATATCACTTAACCCCTTAATTATTTTCTCTGTTTATTCATACATCATAACATAAGTTCCAACAGGTTTTGCTGTGAAGTCCTCAGAAAACACATATTTGGACATAAGATGAGTATTTTTTTTTTTTTTTCAATCTTTTGCTCCATAACAGAAGAGGAGTTGCTGATGTTCGACCTCCACAGTCTTGCTACCTTAGCCACAGCTCGTGCACTGGAGATGAGCACCCAGGAAAGCAACAGTACAGGTTCAGGACGACACTCCCCAGCCCGCAGGATTCTCAATTTACGTAGAAAATGCAGCTGGACGCCTCGTAATGAACCAGTAAGTCTGCAAATATGGTGTACCATTGTTAATGCCACAAAACACTAATATTCTATAGGATTTTATTATTGTCATTTAACAGTAGTATGGATCATTTAGTCAATACAGTGTTTATTTAGCTGAGGTTTGTCAGTAGTTTTTGATGTTAAAATTAACCACTAATGTTGGTGTACTTCAGGTGTGCCCGGCCAAAGGTAGCATGGAAACAATGGACGCTCCTGAGCTTGCAATGCGTGTAAAGTTGGCGGAGCTACAGCGTCGCTACAAAGAGAAGCAGAGGGAACTGGCCAAGCTTCAGAGAAAACACGATCATCAGTGCGTTTGACCTTATCCCCCTCTCACAATTTCCTTTCATACATTTGATGTACAATTGACACACTGATTTATAATTTAAAAGAGGAAAATTCTTTGTCATTAGAGCATATACAGACACACACAGACTGTATATGTTGGTGTAGTATCTCAATATTCTTGCTTGTTTGTGTGTTTGTTTTATGCATGTGCAAGCAGGAAGGAGGAAACACCTCGCAGCCCAGCAAGACGAGGACCGGGGCGGCCAAGGAAGCGGAAACCCACCCTCACTACAGGTCCACTGTCCTCTACTGAGGGCCAAAGAAAAGTCAAGTGAGTATCACTCAGCCCATCTCCGCTGCTGGCTCTAGTCCAGCCTTGCCTGATAAGCCTCTCTGTATCGCTGGTATACAGGGACTGCCTCTCATTGGCATAAACAGGAAATGGGAGAACACAGCTGAACCTTTTCAGAAAGTCAACCTTAACCCTATCTAATCTAATCAACACTGGCATTAATTGTGTGCTGTTGTAATCCCTATGAGTTGTCTGCTAGAATAATTATCCTTCATGTATTGACTGCACATATGTTCCAAACCATTCAATGGTTTCAGCAATGCATATAGTAAACCTCAGTGACTGTACTGTAGTGCATGTTAAGCATTGCTGGTTTAGGGTATAGCTGGCTGCCAGTGGGGTTTAGGAGGTGGGGCAGGGGACGACAGGCAGAGGATGTAATTAGAGTCCTGTGAATTCTCCTGTAATCTGTCCCAACAGCAGGAATGTGACACACCACTGCCATTACAGCCTCGCAGGGTCACCGGGGGTCCAAAGGATAACATGACTGTCAGACAGTCCAGGCACTCTGAGATAAGCTGACATTTAGTGCTTTCATGCAATGTATGTGCATGAAATAAACAATTAGCGGACTACAGTTAAATATAAGGAAAGAGGGTGATGGGATTGTTGAGAAACAAGGACCATACTCCATTACATTAAAGGAGTATGAGCTTCAGGCCCTGTCCAAACTGGGGTACAATTGCTCTTTGGGGTTAGTGGTGCATGGGGGGGTTGGTGGGCATGGGTGCCCGGGGGATAAAGGTTTGCTGTCAGGCTTCAATTAGTGCTGTCATCAGGGTTTGGAAAGGCTTAGTGTACTAAATGTCACCTCGCAGTGTTTCTCTTTCTCTCTCTCTCTCTCTCTCTTCTCCTCTCCCTTTTGCTTCGTGGTTTCTGGGCAACAGTCCACAGCGTTCCCAGCTGCTCCTCTGCCATGTCACCTCCACTTTCCTTCCACCCGTGTACCCCTGCCCTCTCGCCAAGGCCAGCCCTGATCCAAGTAGGGATGCTGATTCTGGGTGACAATGACACCCAAATGAAAGGGTAACAGGCCAGGACCCTGCAGCAAAGTGCAGCAGAGGGAGGGTGGCTGTAGACATGGGGGTAGTGATGATCCAAAGGCCACAGTACACATAAGCGAGTATTCTTTCTCTTATCTGTCAAAATTTGAGCAAAAGCTGTGGTACTTCAAAATTTTTTGCAGAGGAATTCAGAGAGCACTCTGTGTTTTTGGCTGTGTGTGTACAAACCAGTGGAGTATGACGTGACGCTGCTGAACAAGGAGCAGGCGAGCAGACTGGGGACTGATTAGCCCCATGTTGTGTTACATGGCAGGGTTATGTAAAAGCATGTACTGCACCTGCCATTCATGCCACTACAAGACACTGATGCTTGGGTGCCATGATGGAGGGCAGTGGGTCAGTGGGTAACAACGGAGCCTTTAAGTCTTGGCTCTTTTTTCTTATTTTGCTCAAAAAACAATGACTGTTTCTGTTGGCATTTGAGTAAGTAATTCATTCAAGCCTGTCTGTGCATTCAATGCATCTGTGCAATTACATATGCATGCAGCTGTGCACTTATGAGGTGTTATGCAGGCATTGTTTGTTTTTTGTGCGTGCCTCTGTTATTCCTGTGGGTAGAGTGCTAGGGTCCTTCGTGGAGCGTTGATTGGGAGGGGGAGCAGTAGAGAAGTGCTGCACGCCAGCAAACCCTGCTAATCAATTCTGTTTAATTAGTCACTGTACGCTCAGCCTTACCAGCCCCCCACAGAGGGGAGGGACTGTCACATTGTGTTTGTCAGCAGCGGAAGGCAAGCCGTGGCGGGATCTGCCTCGCAGGGACAACTCACACTTCACTGTCACCTCTGTCACTCTTCTGTCAGTCAGTGGGAAGACAGTCCCACTGCCCGACAATTGCCTTCATTCTATTCATGTTCTGTTACAGATGCACATTGACACTGTATGTCTGCTGATAAAATCTGCAAACAATCAAGGCGTACATACAGTCTTTATTCATGCACTGGTATATGAGGTGCACACACACAAATGTACAAAAATAATCACTGTATTAATGTTTAATTTTGTATGCATATGGTGATGTGTTAAAGGTCCTGACATATTCTTTCACACAGTTACTGTATAATCAGTTGCAAACTCTGTGTTATAAATTTTGTAAAATTCTTGACAATACACAGCCCTAGTAAAATACATGGAAAAAAACCCCCAGAAAAAAACCCAGAAAATTTGGATGCACTGCATTTATCACCTACACATTTAAACCCTGCTTACTCTGTAAATGTGAGTGATTTCCTAGGCTGTATGCACACTAGGAGAGGGGAAGTTAATCTTTTGTTTGAGCATGGCCTGGCTCACGTCAGTGTGGTCTATGGGCAGGCTTCCAGAGGGAAATTCAAGGGCATTTTGAGTGGTTGGCCTGTGATGCTGCTCAGCGTAGGGGAAAGAGTGTGCCACAGTGATATGAAAATGCAACTGCAGAGCTATGATATTCACTGAGAACAATAGAGCTGCATACAAATGCAATGCCTTCCAACCATTCACTGTATCTTTCAAAGCGATGCAGTGCTTCACAAGCTGCAAAGACACTCCCTAGATAAAGCATTAAGGCTTCTTATGCCACACTGCCCTCAAACAATCCCAGGTTCCTTGTTAGATCCCAATTTTTCAAGTGTGTGGTTCAGGCATTTCGCCCTCATTTTCCTTTTTTTTTTTTAACATTCTGTTCATCTGATGGAGAAAAGAGAGTTATTAGATCCCACAGAGAGGTGACTCAACTCTGTTTTTCCCCTGTGATCACCTACCCCCTCTTTTTCTTTCAAACCACCGCCATTCTTCTCTAATGAATGCCTCTCCCTTGTTTTGACTGGCAGGTCCATGGGGGCGGGGCTTGCCCTATCGCCTGAGCACCTAGCAGGGGGCGGAGACAGCCAGAGAAGGAAGAAGAGGCTGTCCAGTCAAAGCTTTGAGAGGCTCAGCAGCACGCAGGTCAGGGTCCCCCTGTCCTCCTCTTCTTTGTCCTCTGTGCAAGTAGAAATGAAAGACAGCACTCTTTGTTTCTCTTAGTTTGCTTTATTCCTTCTTTGCATAGTATTTATAATTAGGTGCTAACCTCAGGAGTCAAATCCTATGCCTCACATATTAATACCTTTTTCATTGAGGGTGCTACTACTCCTTTTTCTTCTCTGTATGTGAGCAAATGAGAGCCCCTTACCACTGACGTTTTGATGCTTTTGCGGCTGCTGTGACCAGGAGAGTAACCGGCTCTCTCTGTCTCTCTCATCTCCTGCTCTTGCAACAGATAAAAGCGCAGGGCTGCAGAAAAAGCAGTCTCCACAGTGTGCTCAGCTCAAAGTTGGCCGGCGATGTGGCTCAGTTGAAACAGAAGGCCCCGGGTAAAAAGAATCTCTCAGGGACTGGCTCCAGGGACAAGGAGGTTTCGCCTTGTAATGTCAACCCCAAGCATGGACACCGAGGTCAGGGCGCAAGCAAAGCTGAATCCAGGCGAGAGTCTGGAGGGCAGAGTGACACAGGTAGATACTGGAAATAATAGTATTCATTCTGCCTGATGCTACATACATACATACATACATACATAGTGAACACTGTCTCTAACAACAATCCACAAATTCTAAACCTGTGTTTTCTTTCTTTTCAAAACCCCTCAGCAGCTAGTGTGGACAGTGGCCCCCAGGAGAGCTGGACTGGACTGGGGCGTCGTGGTCGGAAAAAGGGGTCTACCTCTCTGACACAGGGTTCATCCCATCTGAGTCAGTCTAGAGCAAAGGTTTTCCATGGGCAGAGACAGGAGACGATGGAGGAGGGAGAGAGCTCCCCACCAGGCACCGACTCCTCCGATCAGGGTGAGGCAACAACTTATGAGAATTAGTAGTAATAGGGTGACGAATAAAACTGGCTTTAGCAGTTGTCCTGTAGTTTAGGCCAGATTTCTGTTTAAAGTTTGTATTTTTCTTGTGTCATCACAGCTTATTTGAAGAAAGATAAGGCGAGCTACAAAATAGCAACCTCTCCCAAATATTCTGGGTGGTTGGATAGACCCCACAACAGTAACCCTGAACCCCTCTCAACCAATTGGTCTTTTTTCTTTTTTTTTATTAAGTTAAGGCATATTTTTCTCCTCATTTATTGAAACAGGTGGTCCTCTGATTCCTGTGAACAATCACAAGTGGGCCTTAAGTTACAAAAAAAACTCCTGCTGCACAGTATTGCACATGTCAAGCTTAAACACACATAAAAAAAACCCCATCATATCTTAAAGAACCACTGACACTCAATCAGGTATTCTCTTAAGGCTTCCATTGGCAAACTCAAATGTGCCTTTTGTAAATTTGTAAATTACTTTGAAAGCAAACAGAGGTGAGTGAAAAGGTGTTGACGAATGGCTAGTAAACGACAGTGGTGCTCATAGATATTCAACACCTCGCTGATTGGTCTAGCTGGCTGACCTAGACTAGAATTGCAGCCACAGCTGTGGACATTTGCCTGTGAGAGATTTTGACAGTCCTGGAGACTAGCAGACTGGGTCAAAGAGGTGCTTGAGAGAGTGCAGTGACACACACAAACTGACTCCTACACTCTCCGAGCACACTATTTTTGAAGCAAATGGGGTCACACCAGGAAATACCACGGGGGAAAAGCACTTCATACATCATTTCTATGAACAGTTAAACTATTTACTTAAATGCTAATGAAGTGCTTGCAACATGATGGAGAGTAAGTTTAAAGAACTTCACTGGTTTGTAATTACTTTAGGAGAGGGATCTGATAAAGCCCCGTAAGTTCATATAGCCCCAGATAGTAGTATTTCTATTGTAAAATGTTTTCTATCTCCAGTAGAAGAGGAAGAAGAGGAAGGCAGTTACGACACTGATGAAGGACAGGACTTTAGAGCCCAACCCCCCAGAGATGTCACTTCTAGCTCCTCTGTGACAGGTCCGAGTCCCTCATCTGTTGTAAAACTGGAGGCCAATCAGAAAGCACGGAACAAAAAACAGAGACAGGAGCTTTATGGTAAGACTGTCCTTTGAAAATGATTTATAAGTCAACAAAGCTGCCCCACATCTTCATGGGAAGCATCTGGTTTGTGTTTCTCCTTCTGGCTTGTTAGCTTACTCTGAATCTGTTTCTCTAATTGAACTGCAAAGGCTCCCACAGTCTGTCTGGAGCAGAGGGGGAGGTCAAAGTGAAAAAGAAGCCCCCGTGTAAACTGGGCCTGGCCTCTGCAACTAGAAACTACCACGAAGATCACCGGCCCGAAGGGGTTAGCAGGTCATGCGGACCCAGGTCCAAGGAGCCTCGGTGGGGCAGCCTTGGGACCCGAGGCAATCGCTACAGGAGAAGCATGGGATTGGCTACTTTCCCAACCACCACTGAGAGGCTAAAGAGGGCGACCCGTAAGAACACCATGTTGAGAGGCGCAATCAATAAGGTTAGCAAAAAGTACTTCAGAATATCTGTGTATAAAATTTGGACTTCTTTAAATCACTTCTTTATATTTCCTAGAATAAGGAAGCTATAAAATTAGCGGCACAATAAGGGAACAAAAATAACTAGTGAAGGTTTTTTTTTTTTTGCAGTATATGTCTATAAATAGCTTCTACTTCAAGTTTTAATGATGTGCGCCACATATAGCGCTGTGACGGCACTGCATGTTGCCCATGAGGAGTCTTATCAGCTCGTTATACCACTAATGCACATAGGTTATGGATAAATGTGAATTAGAGTATGGAAATATATCAGATGAATTCAATGAATCCTCTTTTTTTCCTTGTAACAATGTGGAAAAAAAATCCCTAAATGACAAAACTAAGAGTAAAGATTTTTTTTTTTAATTTGACAGAAATTCAGAGCACAATCTGTTTAATAGCACACAATTAAGTTTCACAGTACAGTAGTGCTCTCTATTGCTTAAAATTATTTGTATCTTTTAACAAATAGTGCAAACAACAACCTCGCACATCTTTTTTCTCTTTTGTTATTTTTATTGTGTATTGCTATCAACACATGCTATATTGTTTCGATAACAAAAAGGAAAAGAAATATATATTTTGCATTGTTTTGTCTTTCGTGATGAAAAAAAGATGAAACACTATAACACTAATACTGTCCATATTGCATGGGCTTACACTTTAAATATGTAAATTGCACACACAGTTGTACACAAATTGGTCAGTGATGCACACACTTTGTTGAATCATAACCTCTGTGCTTCGATTCACTTCAACAGAGAAGGAGCTGCTGGTCAGTGGGAGCTTCGTCTCCACAGAGTGAGCAGGGAAGTAAAAGTCGAAGAAACAAGAACCAACAGGTATGAGAAAAATACAAATAAAACACACACACACACTGTCCACCGCAGAAAAACAGTTATATTCAAACCAACAAACAGGTTCTCCTTCAGTGAAAATGCCAGTCTTTCTTGTCTTCTACTTATTCTGGTGATGTGTAACCGTCCCAGATTTCCATGAAGATTGTTACAGTGGAACTATTAAAAGTACTTAGCACATTGCACGTAGATAGTCCAACCTCCTGCTGAGTAATCTTAGGGGAGCAGAGGATGGGAGAGTGGAAGTGGGAAGCAGGGCGACTCGCACCTTCTGCTGTGACAGAATAAAAAATGTTTGAAGAAAATGGCTACTGATAGGAGATGGTATAGGCACTGAAAAGCCCCCTGTGGATAATTGCAGCTTTAAGTAGCATGCTAAAGCAGTTCTTTCTTCTGTCACACATTCTATCTGCATGTTTATGTTTTCACCATCCCTGCCTCCATTTATGTTTCTGTGCCTTCCTTCTGTTGTGTTCAGCAGCCAAAAGGACGTGCTGTGAGTCGACTATTGGAGAGTTTCGCAGCTGATGAAGGCTTTCAGATGGATGGCAGCAGCTTCTCAGAAGAGGAGGAGGACGGCAGCCATCCATACGACAATAAGAGTCCTGCAGGTAAAACATAACCCTGAAAAGAGTTTCAGTGTACAGGATGTTTCAGGTACATTAAACTTTAAATGTGATCTTTGCTTTTTTGTTCTGCAGTTCCTAACTGTGTCCTGACCAAAGAACTGTTGACTGATGGGCTGAAGGTACTGATCTCTAAGGAGGATGAGCTTCTTTACGCTGCCAGAGTCCACAGTCTGGAGCTGCCAGACATGTAAGTACATAGGCAGTGGTCCAAATTTCTATGAGTACTTTTACTCACATACATGTAAACTTGATGTATCTGGTAGAATAGAACTCCTATGCAAAGGGGTATTTTTACAAGCTGATGCAATGCACATGGTCGGAAATTCAATTAATCAATTAAATTAACCCATAAAGACCGAAAGAGCCACTGGCAACCGAAAGCATCTACTGATCTAAAATGTTCAATAACTTCTGAACCACTTATGTTATCAATGTAAGTAAATAATTGGTGTAAAATGCAGTTTATTGTTTTTTCATGGAGATCAGATATATGACCCATTTGGACGTTCAGAGGCTCCAAAGTGATCATGGAAACACCATTATCTTGTACAACTCTGATTCACCAGTAAAACCCATAGGGCTTGATTTGCTAAAGGTTTGCACATGTAAAAATGTGCAAAAACATATTGAAGCTTATCTACTAACAGGACGCACTGAGGGTTGTGTCTCTCAAATGGACAAAAT
>JAPTGW010000027.1:20633216-20644446 GCA_029814545.1 Apogonichthyoides opercularis
CTTGCCTTGCCATTTTTCCCCATCAAGTGTATTTAATTTTTAATGCCTCTGGACATTGAATTTAATGCATTTTAATGCCATTTAAGGCCTTAATTTTCACAAACTCTATTTAATGACATTTAATGCTTTTTAATGACCTGCAGAAAACCTGATTTTACAATCACTGCTAAAAACTAGTCAAATACCACCCATAAGTTTGACCCCTTTTCCTGAATGATAGTGGACCTATCTACAGCACTGGTACAATGTTAACAAAATCTAGCACTCGGTAGAGTTTTATGGTTTAGAGCAAGGGTTGTCATATGTTTTCACACCAAAGACCACTTTATCATTTAAAAAAAAAAAACCTTCACAGACCACCTAACCAGCTGGCCTGTTTCCCACTCCCGCCCTTAACAAAAAAAAAAAAAACACCTTTTTAAACAGCCTATAGTACAATATTATTCTATTTTGTACATTACAAATTAAGTCTGCAGTATATTACAAATGGTGCGAACAGATTCAATGCTAACAATGTGTTTGCACCTTGTTGCTAACATTGGTCGTTGTTTCTCCAACTTTTCTCTTCAGTCACCGATCCATTGTCGTATTTTAGAACTGTTCAAGTCACTCTTCATTTCTGATTAGTTATTCTACTTCATTTCCACCACAAATTCACAAGTCATCAGAGGTCCTTAATATGACAGTAGGCAACCTAACTATAGAGATAGTGACGCAAAACGTGTTTTTGCATAGACAAATTCAACAAAAGTCTACTCTTAGGTCTATTTAGGCTACATCTGATTTTAATTTAGAAAACAATTATCTGCACTCATAACTTTGCAAGTCAGATGAGGGTGATTTGAGTGAGACTGATATAAATTAAGACTTTTTTTTTTTTTTTTTTTAAATATGACATCCTCTTGCAGATCACTTGGGGGACCAAATTTCGAGTATCACTGGTTTACAAGAACAACAACTCTGGTCAGCTCTCATACAAAGGAGGCAATGGTAATGTGTTGTAAGACTGCATGTAATTTCCTATAAAATACAATGTAGTAGTAGTCCATTTTGAGCTATAAACCACACATAATGGTTCCAAAAACATAGTTCTTTATTTCAGATGACGAATACACTTCCAGTGATTAGGCATCCTATATTTTACACAATGAACCTTTACGATGAATTCGTTTTACATTTTCTTGTTGTTGTTGTTACCTTTCCCCTGTCAAAGTCTTCATCCCATTCATCAATCACAGTTTCACACATGGCATGGTGGGCATCTTCAATGGCGTCTCGACTAATTACAGACGCTTCTCCATCCCAGCTGAGGACTAAAGTAGACAGACAAAATGTATAAGCACATAAACATACTTTGTAACTTATTTTAGAAACAACTTTCAAATGAATGCGTCTCAATCATCCAGGATTATGGGGCATCTCGATGCTGTTTCTTAAGGCTTCTTTTCAGTTTACATTAATACTGATTTTCGCAGCAGAGTTTTACTCACCATTGGCTCCATAAGCTTTATTTGTAGCATTTTTTAGCAGCTCTTGTACCACCCCACTTGTCTTCTTCCCATCCCAGGCTGCCGGGGCAGTATGGGCCACAGCATCTCCAGACACACTCCCATCAGTGGCTGGAGCATGGCTGCGCTTGTAGCTGTCCTTCACTTGGCTGTCCCACACAACCACTGGAGCTGGATACAGATAAATAACCAAAAATAAATAAGACAATAAAAGTCCCAAGTGAACAGTAACTAAATGTGGCATCTTTTAAAGCCCGCTCTGAATAATCGTCATTTAAATGAAAGGAGGCTGTGGTGGTGTGAGGTAATTCCGACATAATGACAACACAAAAGGGTAAATTAGGTTCTGTGTTGGCATGGCAACAAGATCACACATCTCCTACTGTACTGCATTGTGTGAAAGCTCAGATCTTTGCATGTGATCTATACGCGTGAGTGTTTCCTCCGACATACCTGTCTTCTGCTGGCTCGTTTTGTCCTTCTCTGTGGTATTCTTTTTGGTGGGGGGCTCCTCTGCTTGAGATTCATTGCTTGGCTCATCTGCACATCGTCTGCTCTCCTCCCACAGTCTCACTTCTTCTTTTAGCCTCTTCTTTTTCAATTTCTTTTTCAGCGATATCAAATCTCCTGTATCTTTCTGAATGACCGGGGCCTTTGTCTCCAAACTGTTGTTAGAGGAAAAAGTACATTCACGATGTTCACATTTGTGCTCAATGTAAAGAGGGGAAACTCGCATCTGTAGGCATTAAAATACTAAAGGAAACAGAGTAATGGAAGCCATAAGGTTAAAGCATCTGCCTAAAACATATTTTCCAAAGTTTTACAAACAAAGTATTTTAAGAAGATGACCTAATCAGTTTCTCCAGCATTTTGCAGTTTGTTTTGGGCTTTCCTGAAAATGACTAATGGGCTACGCAATATGTGATTGTAGGAGTTTACAGAAATTAAATTTCAGGAGCAATTGAAAAAAATGTCAAAATCTGTAGAAGGCACCTGCAGGGACTGCATGAATTGCACAAAGTTAATTGGTTAAAATGTGAAAAATTTATGATTTTAGTGAATGAATTTATCACAAATAATTACTCTGCCATTCAAAAAATAAATAAATAAATCACCTATCCATCACTGTTACAGTAGAATAACTGGTGCTCAGCAGCTGTCTTTAGCAGACTTTATGAGAAACAGGTCTTGCAGAAAGACACTTAAATCTCTGTTGGCATCAGTGTACCTTTGCTTTTGCATGTAACATCAGGGGGTTGTCCTTAGCAGTAATTATGTTGCAATTTCTGCACTCTGTCTTCACAACCACAAACAAGGGGTTTGGTGAAGTGGGACATGTTTGGCTCAGTGGTTTATATGAGAGGCAGATGATTGGGCAATTTGACAGAAATCTTGTGGTGATCAAGAACAAAAGGAAGCTCAAGCAAAGATTCACAGGTACTGGGTGAATAAGTGTTAAGTGTTGATCACAACATCCTGGAGCGACTGTCTAATATGAAAAATCCTGCACTGGAGACAGGACATGAAGGGCAGCTTAGAATACACTGATGTCCCTTTTTTAAGTACATCCTTAAAGGAAAAAGGCAAAGAAATTTATAACAACATGTAAATATAAACCTACCTTTCTGATAAAGAGCCTGTTGAAGCAATGTTCTGCAGAGCCTCCATCAGCTGCATTTTCCTCTTTTTCTTTTTCTTCTTTTTCTTTGACAACAAACAGTCCCTCCCCTGTTCTTTCTGATTCAACTCCAGCTCATGCTGCTCTGGGGTTGTGGTGTCTACCTGAGGCTTTTGCTTGGACTTTTCTAAGACTGGATGGGACGTTAGGCTCCATATTCCGCCCTCACACCAATCCTCTTCTTGGTTTGATGCGTCAAGGTGTGACTGGACGCACTCCCTCTCCTTTGGCTTCTGTCCATCCTCATTTTCCCTCTTTCGTTTTTTCTTTTTCTTCTTCCGCTTCTTCTCACTGGTTGGTTCGACAGTCTCAGATTGTGTCATTGTAGCTGAGGATGTCGTTGGCTCTGCTTCTCCCTGAACCTCAGAATGACGTCGCTTCTTTTTCTTCTTCTTTTGGGTCACCTTTTGGGCAGAGGGGCTGTTGAAATCAGGCTCTTGGACCACAGAGCTGAGGTTGTTGGAAGACTTATTGTTCTTTGGGCTGGGACTGTGAAGCCCATTGGTTGTAAGAGAAAGGCTGGCGTTTGGTTTTTGCAGTGAGGAGAGAAGGGGTTGTTTCTGAGGGCTCTGCTGTTTGAAGGTTCCACTTAGGCGGGCAAAAGGCGATGACTGGACTTCAGATGAATGGAATGGACCAGCTCTGGGAAAAGAACAGGAGAAAACGTCTGCACTGACTGGATTTGTTCTGTGATGCATAATCTGCAGTGTGTTTCCAGAGCGATGTGCAGTGCACACTCCATACCTGTGAGCGTGACTAGGTGAAGCAAAAGTGAGGGAGTTAAGTTGAGTTTGATGCATGGGGTCACTGGACGGCTGGCGTGGCAAAGGGGGCAGAGCATCAATGCTGTTCAGACTCCGGCTGCGAGCCTGCAGTTATCGACATAAATAAAAACTTGGTGGTCTAAAGAAAATAGCCATGAATGTAACAAAAATAAGGAAGAGAATCAAATAAGGATGGGGATGATTAAAGGATGGAGGGAAAAGATGGAGGGAAGAGAACAAAGAGGAGGGGGCATGGCAGAGAAGAATTCGAAATGGTTAGAAAAAAAGAAACTAAAGGAAAAGGAGACAAACTCTAAACAGGTGCTACTATGTGGCTGATTAGACAGGCACACTGGAGAAATAATGTTAAACTGTACATAGCAAGAAGTAAAAGATAATAAAGGAGAGTTTTCTTGCCTTAAAAAATTACTCATTGAAATCAAAAGGTCAGATTTGGGACAGTAGTGAAGTTTGGTATCATGAGCTTTCAGAACGACAGAAGTGGTGCTGCTGCAGTGGATGGGGGTAAGGGTCACCTTCTTGGCCGACAGGGCCAGTTTCTTGGCAGGTGGAGGTGACATGGTGCTGGTGGCTTCAGATGTGATGTTGTTGAGGGCCGGGGGTTTAACTTTTGCTGTCTTCTGGTCCTCTGTGCTCTGAGAGCGCTCCACACTCTTTGCTGGAGACGCCAGGCCGTTGGAGCCTTTCCGGGGGGTGGAGGGGGTCTCTGGTAGAGGCGCACTTTTAGGACCCACGGAATCCTGAACCAAAGAAAGACCATCATATGATGGGTTTCAAATGATGTATTTTGTGATATAATAGTGCATCAGAAGAGGCTGATGAAAAAAGACAAAATTTCCCCATTCCCACAATGCAGTTCTCCTGCTTGCTAGAGAATGTTTTGGTGTTTACTGATTAACTGTTCACTCAAATAATGGCAAATGGAAACACCTTTTCTTAAAAAGTTCTGACTGTTTCTGCTTCTAAAGGGGAAGCCATTTTCAACATCTTGAAGGATACTGCCATAAAATGTGCAAATATGGCCTGTAGTAATAACAGGTATGTGTGGTGTGATATGATCATTAATCGATTTCATCCATTTAAAAAATTGAAATTCCCTGACAAGGAAATATCGTTAATGTTTGTGGGGCCTTTTGTGTTTTAAATAATGTAGTAACAAACTCTAGATGCCAGTTTTAGTGCCAAAGTTGAATTTAGAGAAATATGAGTGTGAATTCTTTCATTAATAAAAAACTGTATTTACATTCACACCAGTATCCCAGTTACAAGGCGTGTCCCAGATTTGATTGTATTGGGAATATGCTGTTAACATGACAGAAAAATCTAGATGATCATATCTCTATTTATATGATAAATACTAGTATCCTAGTCAGTCATTACTACTGCTGTTTATGTCACTTACAGACCAAAATCTGCAAAAGTAAAGCTTTATGTTATTTCCATTGTCAATCTGACATTTCAGTAGCTGCTGCCAAACTTTAAAGTTACTGTGGCTGTACAAAACAAGGTTGCTTTAGTTTATTGCAGACAAAACACTGAGAAATGACAACATAGCATTGTGGATCTGTCCAACTGGTATTTATCTGCTGCCAGGGAGAGAAAAATCAACTGGTAAACATGTCTTCCAGCAGTTTTTCTGTCACCGTCACCACAAGAAGGATGAGGATAGAAAGATCCTCGACTGTCAGTAACCAAGATAAGGTTTATACGTGTAACAGCATCTCAGATACTATCAGAGTATTCCAGCCAGAGTATCCAAGTTTCTCGAACCTGGGATAAGGTCATACTCAACCCTGAAATCAAGATATGATGTTAAAAATACAAAAAAAACAAAGACAGGATACTCCAAAAATCACCCAGTACCTGGCATACTGAGGTGAATGTTAACAGTCACTTATAGACTACATTCTGCAAAAATAAAGTTAAAAGCTGCCTTTAGAATGAATATTTGTATTACCTTCGAGTCAGAGGTGTCGGCAGAGGAGGAGTCAGACAAAGACTTAAATGAGGTAGACGCTGCCATGCCTCTGCCTTCGCCGCCTTGCTTTTTATCTCCCTCAGTCCTGCTGACTCCGTTTGTGGAGGGAGTAGGCGTACTGCTGCGGGACTGTGCTTGGCTCTGGGGAGTGGGCTTCTTCAGCTTTTTAAAAGGTTCTTCAATGACTGAGGGTCCACCTGGCAGCTTAGGTGGGCCACTGGAGGATGATGTCCAGTTGGACAGTCTGGGCTGCGGCTGAGTGCTCACGCCATTTCTAGAAACGGGTAAACCCAGACCACCATCCATGGACTGAATCTTACGAAGCTGTGCAGGCTCAAGTTTCTGAGAAGAGGGCGTGCGTTTCTGTTAAAACATTTCTTTTTTTGCAGAAATTTCACCAAGGAAGCATGACTGTTATTTTGTGTTATACCTTTGTGACCTGTGGTGAGGATAGTGGACCGTTCAGGTTGGTCCTCTTTATCTGTTCAGAGGACGCATTGTTCTTCCCAGGATGCAACATGGCCTGTTTGGTGGTCTGCCCATCTGCATTCTTTCTGGTTTCAGGGATTCTTTAATATAGAAATAGAAGACTTGGATTTATTAACTATATAACAAACAACAACAACAAGACGACATTCTATTTGATCTCTGGCAGCTCCGTCTGTGTCTTACCTCAGGTAGAAAAGCACATAAGCCTGCTGGTTCAAGACTACTTTGATGTTACTCGAGTGCACCATTGAATCATTCATTTGGTACCACTGTCCGTTACTTGCCTACAAAGATAAAGACAGACCAAAAAAAAATAAATACATTTTTAAATCCCCAACAAAACACATATTTCACATAAATCTTCTGCTCTTTTAAAGTGAATAAACAATGCATTTAATGCTTTGACTGCCTCTCTTTACCATTCTTAAAATCAGTACCTCAGATATAAAAATATTATAATTGTCGTATGCTAGTGCTCTTAACATCAATAGATGTGGATTTCATCATTCTACCTTGACGTAGCAGTAATAGTGGCCAGCATGACAACTGTAGCCAGAGTGCACCAGGACAGCGTAGAGGCCGTACATTACAGGATCACCTGAGCTCTGAGACATGTAAGGGCGGATGTTGAGAAATTCTGGATATCCGACATCCTGAAAAGAGAAGGAAAATAAATATGGCACATTAAGAGATGCAATAAGCACTTTAAAAACAGCAAATGGTGTGAGAAGTCTTTATATTAACCTTTGTTATTTTTCCTCCACTGAAGTTGGCAAACCTCTTCAGTGAAAGGGTCAGTACATTAGATGTTCGATGGACTGTGAAGCGCTTTGTTGCTGGCACTTTCTTTTTGCACCTGGAGGGAAAAAAACAGAGTAATGATACCTAATGTACCAATGCAATGTGAATACTTTTATGTGAAAAAATACATAACTTTTGATATTCGTTCCATACTGTAGAAAATGACTCACTTGGCACACATGTAGGCATTCTCTCCACTTAACACATCTGGTTTGACAAACAGCTCCAGAGCTCGCACAATGTTTGCTGCTTGCTGAAAGACAAGGATGGAAATGTACCAAGTGCTGTGCATGAGCATTTAACTACAAAAACAATCATGAGGATCATTCCAATGGAAATGAACCAGATCTTGTCAAACTCACCCGAATCTCCACAGCAATGTCCAGGTAAGGGTCGTATGTGTCTGACACACTTTTACAAATAGAGCATTTCACTGAAAGACAAGATCAAGGATAGACAGATATGACAGAAATATTTCACAGAAGCCATAGTTTCACTTCCTGTCCACAAAAGTATGACAATTTTACCATTAGATTTCAATCTAGAAGAAATTCATTTGTATTTTACATCACAATTTCCATTTTAGTTCTGAATGTTACAAGCTAATCTTGTACCAAATCAACACTAACAATGTAGGATGTTAGATTACACTTTAATAGTATGTAGAGAAATTTAAAGTTCACAACAATATGATTCTGGGTATCAGAAAACCCCTAATCATGACCAAATAATCAGTTTTAAATGTTACCTCTTTTATTTGATTATGCCAGAAATAATAAGAGACCAATAATAATAATAATACACGAGCTACGATAGTGAAACCTGTTAAAGTGCACAGTTCTTGTGACACTTATGGTTTTGAAAAAAACAAAACAAAAGACAGTACCTCTTGACCTGAGGTAACCTCCAAAGATCTGGTGAACCAGCGTTGTGGCCTGGGTTTGCCTGTCAAGTCTACAGATAGGAAAAATATTAAAAGAAAAATACACAGATGACAAGTTTGTCTTAAATAAAAAAAAAACAAAACAAAACAGTGAAGTCTTACTTTGGGTAGCCATTGAGACAGGCTTTCTGCATGGCATCAATTGTGTACCGCAAAAACTCATGAGCATCCTCTTGGCTCCCAAAACGAAAGTGTCTGGCAATTTCTGTGGAAAACACGAAGTGCATTAGAGCTTTTTACTTATTAACGGTAACAGCTTTAAGAGTGTTTCAACCATGGTACTTTGACAGTTATTAATGTTTTATTCATATGTTTATTAGGAAAACACAAAAATATCAATATCTGTATATAGCTTGAGGTGTTATTTTCTAACATACATTGTATTTTAACCACTCACTTCCTGTATTTATATAATTTACATGTTGCATCAGGAGCCACACACATACAGCTGAGATTTCTGACCATGTGACAAAACAACAGCAGCATAATGATCAAACAAGCACTCCCTTTTTGCCAAGGAAACAAACAAATCTTTAAAAAAAAAAAAAATTAACAAAACTGTCTCTTTCTGGTCTGGTTTCTTTCCTCATCTCAATGTTTTTGAATACACGTATGAAACAGCATACAGAAAAGTCATATCTGCAGATGTCAGCTAACAAGGCCAATAAATCTGTACATCCCACATTTCCGTGTGGCATTATCTAGTCGTGTTTACGTATGGCAATCATACACATCTTAAATCTTGATTAATGCATTTAGTAGCAGTTAATAGTTCAACCGTCCTCTCTCATGGGTACTTAGAGCAAATGTGAGTGTCTCAGTTGGCAGTTCGACAGTGACCCAATAAAGAGCTTAGTGACAACAGCAGACTTCAGTCTCATCTGAAAAGTCTCACATTAAAGCTAATGTAGCTCTAAACCTTCTGGCTCTACTGTTATTTCCTAATGGAAAAGGGGGAGAGTATGAGCTGGCAGAATGATAATGTGGTCATCGCCACATTCCCAGCATAGCATCCCAAAGCATTTACAACCATGAGTCACCCGAGAAGGAACAAGAAATAAGACACCATGTACTAATTACGCATTAGGGCTACATTTCAGAGTGGAGGGAAGCAATGATCTAAAGAAAATCAAGAAGTCTATGGGCATATATTATCAGGGTTGTGGTATTTAGTTTTAAAACCAGCTGTTTGTCTGTCTGGAAAAAAAACAAAAAACAAACAATCTAATCCAGGGGTTTCAAAACTTCTAGTTCAGGGGACACATCCTCCCAGTACAGGCAAGACCAGTAAAAACAACAACACAATGCATAACTGGTCAACTCCATACTTTTCTCTATGTTTTAGAGTGAAAACCGTAAAATTACATCATGAAGACATTTACATCTACAAACTATCCTTTAAAAAAATGTAACAATGTGAACCACCATGAAAAAACTAACATTTATCAAGAAAAATAAGTGCCATTTTAAAAATATTATGCCTCAGCTTCTCATTTACATGTGTACTGCAACTTTGAGATCACAGTGGATCTACAAATGTACAAAACATTTAATAACAGGCATAATATTGTTAAAATTGCATTTATTTCTCTTTAGACATTTCATGTTGTTCATGTTTGTTCAGGTTATTCACATTTTCCGTAATAGGATAGTTTGTAAATGTAAAAAATGTTAATGTAATTTGACTTTTTTACATTAAAACAAAGAGAAAAATGTGTAGTTGCCATTCTCTGCATCTTATGCTTTTACTGGTCTGAGCCACTTTAGATCATATTGGTCAGTATATGGCCCCTGAAATAAAATGATTTTAACATTCTTGATTGTTAATATCTTCAATGGAATTTCTGCAATTCACAAATTCATCCTACGGGATGGATTAGACCCTTTGGCGGGTTGATTTTGGCCCTCAGGCCATATGTTTGACACCTGTGGTCCAATTTGATAATCAAGTTCAGTTTCACAATTCTAACTGAACTGGTATCGCTGTAAGGATCTCAGAAGGAGCCGTTCACATTTAGAAAGCCAAAGTTATATTTCCATGGCAGCTCCTATGGAACTTCCTTTTCTTCTATTCTCCGTTTCATAGTGGGTGACAGCCAGCGTTAATATTCATTACCATTAGTTTGATATCTATGTGTGGAGCAGAGTTACTATCCACAGCAGGGAATGGACAAAAACACCAACTCTAATGAAGCACATTTTTGCAACAGTTGAGTCTAATCAGGTGTGTTCAGTCCATCTGTCCTTCAGTCAGATTTAGCTAAACCACATTCACTAAACCTGACGCCTTTTTTAATCACCATGCTCTGTAACTGGGCTCATGTAGGCAGCAACTTTTTTTCATCAAATTGCTAATTCAATCAGTTCATTTGTCAGTTTTATGTAAAACAAAGCACAGTAATACAGACTGTATGACAGCAAGAAAAAAAAAAAAAAACAAAACAACACACACAAGGAAGATATTGTAAATACTGCACACACTTTCTCAGGTCCCAAAACCAGAACAAACACTCAAACTCGGCCCTTCAGAATCAGAACCTCACGTTTCGGAATAAATCACCTGAACTACTCCCCATCTCACATCTATACCTGGACATTCAGACACAGATAACCTCCATCTTAGCAGCATTCAGACTTTGTGGTAATTTTCACAATCATGCCAGGGGTGGAGTTAGACTTAGAAGTGGACTAAAGTTACATTCCAAGTAAGAATTCTCTGGATTCTTTATTTATTTTTTTTTTTTTTTAAATGGTCAATATATTTGGGTTGAGAACTTCATTTTGAACTACAGAAAACAGTGATCTACACTTTATCAAACAATTAATTGCACATATAACCAGATTAAGAATGAAAATAATCATTGATTGCAGCACTAGTGGTAACCATCTAACAGAATGTTAAGGCAAACTGAAACAAAATACAGACACAGAAACTCTCTGTGCCATCTGAAAAGAATGGGAAAGGTGGACAGTACATTTTTGTGCTAAAGCTGCTCCTCTCAGCCCGCAGTCACAAGGAGACAGAGAGGGCATCAGGAAAGGAGGGAG
>JAPTGW010000027.1:20692284-20702525 GCA_029814545.1 Apogonichthyoides opercularis
CCACTGTCATTTATCAAACTCCATGGGTATTACTGGTTAATCAATGTTGCAGAAGATGATGGAGTTTCCATGGTCATTATGGAGCCTCTGAATGTCCAAATGGGTCATATCTAATTATGATGAAAAGCTGAGAGACTGCATTTTACCTGAATTATTAAATATACTGATAAGATTAATTGGTTTAAAAGTTTTTAGATCAGTAGAAGTTTAGCTCTTTGAGGGTTAAATAAGTTTGTGAATTAGTGAGAAGGCAAGACAAAAAAAGTATAATCAAGATTTTACTCAGTCAGCCCATCCAAAAAAGTTACATTTCGTATAATTTACTTTTTTTTTTTATATAACAAAATGTCCTTCAGATAACATTGAGTTTTACAACAAATAAAAACAGTGAAAATATCTCATGAACAGAATTATTACTATGGAGTAAAGAGAAAAACACTTTGACCCTATAAGATTGTACAGTATGTGCATGGAAATGTAGGTTTTAGAAAAAAAAAAAGAAAAATCACAGTCAGATGAGTCAGTTTTTCTACATTCATTAAGAGAAAGGCTGTTACAGTACCAATGAAGGCCACATTCAGCCTGGGAAGGAGCTAATCCACTTCAAGACTAGCTGGCATTGTTTATTCTGACAGCTCTCTCCCCCAAATTTTACAGTCCCAGCCCACAGTTTGTGTAGACGATCCTTTATAATGAGCTGAATTTGTGTCTTTCACAAACTCAATGAGGAAGCAGCGAATAACTTCAACAGTGACTGGATTGTAAACAACACAGAATCCCAGTGCAGTGGCCTTCAGAGGGAGTCTCTAAGTCTCCGAGTTTTCTAAATAAACTCCAGGCCCTCATATTTCACATCTCCAATCTTTGTTTCAGGTAAAAGTATGCGTCCGTCAAGTGTGAAAGCCATGATGTATGTGGCGATCTTTCCAGCGTCTTCCTCTGATTTGAGTGCCAGGATGATCTGGTCGTCTGTGTTGGGGACAAACTTGAAGGAAGAGAAGCCGTGAGTGGGGTTAAGTTCACCCACTTGGCTTACAGTGATGTCTTCGAAGTCTGGTGAGCAGCGGATGGCTAGGTTAGTGCCCCGGCGCTCATCTGCCGTCTCCTCATAGCGTTCGTTGCTGGCGCGGCGAGGGAGGAAAAACCAGTGTTTCAGGGTGTCGCTCCACGCTGCCGATTCATGGATCAGATAACCTACGAAAATACAGAGGATTACAAAAAGTAAAGCAATGCGAAGAATCACCAACAGAAATTGTGAAGTAAGCAAATTCCTGTCCTTATACCTGGAGACTTTATCCCTGCAGCAGACTTGAGCGCATGATACTTTGGAACCCAGTTCTCATGTCGTACGTCCCCTCTGAAACCCACCACTTTCACCCATTCTGGGTTGTTGTTGACGAATTCGCCCTCAGTGGTGGTCCATTCCTTCCCCAGGCCACCGATGTACAGGTGCTCATCCTTCACTGCAAGCCACTCTGCTTTGAACCCTAGCAGGTGAAACACTCATGAGTCAAAACCGCAGGAAAACACTGCCTAAATGTGAGAACTTTGGTTTGAAAACACAACATCTGCAATTGCTCTGAGCAGGATTTCTGGAATATTGGCCAATATTGAGCATGATTATTAATTAAAGGGTCTACCATGAATTATTTATGTCACTAGTCTGAAAAGTTATATTTCTAATTGACATGAAAAAATAAATCCCTATTACCAACTGTTAAGTGCCAAAACCAGTCAGTATGTACACTGAAGGCAACAGAAGCTCTGACAGTCTCTTCAAAGCAGAGCAAACTATTTGACTATTTGACTTTGGTGTTCTAACATGTAAATCAAGACCCAAACTACAAAACAAACAGAATGATGCAGTGGTGGTTTCTGCTCCTGTGCTCAGTGTGGCTAAATGACTTTTTTTTCCTCTGCTAATTTTGAAATATAAATCTATATAGCTAACTTTGCTAATTTTTAGCAAAATATCAAAAATATTTGTATTGCTATAACAAAAATACTAAGTTTTGAAGAAGCTCAGTGCCCCTGTGTGTTTTTGTAGCATGTCATCAGGCATACTGTGTTAAAGTGAGACGCTAATGTCATTAGCATAATAGCATGCTAGCATGATTAAATTAATTAAATGAATTTTAGTGTGACTAATGACTAAGGGTCTGTCAATAATCCCCATATTATGATTTACATATACATAAAATCCACACCAGCGTACTGCATTCTTTTGTTGTTATGCTATGGTGTTGTATGCTAAAAAAAGCTAAAACATTTTCCGTGCTATTTTATTCAGCTAATTAACATGCAGGTTTGCGATTTCGAACACCACATGAATACAGCAGAGAAGAATGTCACCCAACTATATCTTCTTCACAAATGGGATGTAGGGCAGATTGAATGGTACAGTGATTCACTACTTTTTCTTCTAGTGTTAAAAAAATGGTACTAAAAACAGAATGTACCAAAGCTAGCTGGCTAGCATGGTGACTGCTGTATACATCTCTGCAATACAATACATGGACAAAGCATCAGAATTGTTACTTCTCCACAATCTGATAATTTGATGGAGCTCAAAATAATGTAGACTGATTGATCTGATTTCTCTGTGATCACTGCACTTCCTTTATAGACTGAGACTTTTTAGTGTTAGCACTAAAATTATGTGATTGTTTTATATTGCTGTTCTAAAGAGCATCAGCATAATATAGCTTGGCTGCCTGGTTTGGTAATGTAACTGTTCTACAGAAAATAAAACTTAGAAACATGACCAAAACCACAATAAACATCATTGGGGCATGTGAATATCCATCTACACTTATGTGTGCTCTGTTGTACGACTTGCCAAAGGGATTCTTAACGAAAATTCTGACAACTTGTTCACTGAGTTTGAGTTGATTTCCCTCCAGGAGGTGCTACTTTGCTACTGAACAGAGAACAAGTACACTCAAACATTCATTCATATCAAGGTCCAGTACTCTTCGTAATGGCTCTTGGACATTTTAGTATTTTATGTATTCATTATAGTAGTATAATATTTGCGTGTCTATGTCTGTATAGTCCTGTGTACGTGTTCCAAATGTTTTGCACCTGAAGATAAATTTTCCTTTGGAGACAATAAAGTTGATTTGATTGGTTCTTCTGATGAGGCAAATAAACTATTTACAATGAAGACTATCTGAATAGGATTGGTGACTGATTGATCTGCGCCTCCTTAGTAATACCAACCTTTGGCAACGCTGCCGTCACCATCAGGCAGGATGACCCAGGGCACGGCCGTGTCACCATCAATCTGATAGACCACACCCGTTCTATCATCAACGCTGTAGAGCTTCCCGTTGAACACCACCAGCTCAGACAGCTCCATACCCCTGCCCTTCTCTGCCAGGTGGCTTTCCAGCACCACCAGGTCTGCGTCCCATTCCACGGCCACTTTGTCGCCACTCTGTGACACCAACAGGTGTCCTCGCCGCATGTAGCTGAACCACGTCAGCTTCTTTTTACTGAGGGAGTTTGTGTCCAGGTCGGCAATGACCCCAATACGGTAGCGGGTGCCCTGTGGCGTGCGCTCCGGCGGGCTGAGGGGGTAGGTGTCATTGTAATGAGAACTGGACTGAAGTTGGTCAGTGCGACTGGCTCTCCAGCTGTTTGAGGGATGCGAACGAAAGCCTGAGCCCAGGTGCATGAAAATTAAGAGAATCAAGGTCAGGGAGAGGGCCACCACGACGATGGGCCTCCATTTAAGGCGGAAGCGCGGGTCAGTGGTGTTGGCCATGGAAGCCAACATAGGGAGCCCTCCGACAGAGATACGCAGACTGTTCATAGGCTCATTCTGGTCCAGATGAGTGTAGCCTGGGGGAGCAGGCATGGGGGACGAAGGACTGAGGTGACCTATGGACAAAAGAGACGGACAGTTCAGTCCACTCCTCCTGACATCACATTTCATCACATCTGTTTATCATCAGACTCGATCTATCATTGTGTTGGTGACCACCTAGACCAGGGGTGGGCAACCTGTGGCTCCTGGGCCACATATGGCTCTTTTGCCATTTTCCACTGGCTCCCTGCAGCTTTGTCAAAAAAGATATGGGAATGAATAACACTCATTTTAAACATTTTGTGACCATAAAGTCATTCTGATGTTATGCAGTTGTAAAAATGTAGACTATATTCCAAGTGAATCCAAAAGTAGAAGTAGTAGTAGTAGTCAAAGTAGACTACTATCTTTGTTTTTAGGACACTGAGGGCATTAATCTGTTTACGGCATTGCAAAGAAAGCCTTCACATGCCAGTCAATTTTTGCTGCAGAATCCAATAATGACACATGACAGCTTTGCACAGAGTCACCACTTTAAGGTAAAACATATGAATTAAAATGGTTCTTTAGACAACAAAAGTTGCCAACCCATGACCTAGACAACACCGAGACGTAAAGCAGACCAACAGAAGACCATGACCCTTAAGAAGTGAGAGCAAGTCAAGACCAAGATAAGACAGACACACATAATGGCATTAAAGAAAACACTTAATTTGAATATTGCACAGATTATGTTGTTTTTTTTTTAAATACAATCAGTACATTCCCTTACCATAATACTGATATACCAATCATCTTCAAGGTGATAAACTTATAAACCTTTTAAACTTTCCAACTGAATCAAGAAAAAACTCTTGACAGAAACACCAACATTTTTCTTCAACTCACAGTGATGATATTAAGGAATAAACAGACAACCCACAAGCAATTAATATCCCTGAAGTTTTAGTCTTGAAATAAAATCCTCAGTCTTCTTTGAGGTTAAGACAAGACTGAGTAATTGTGGTCTGACCGAGACAAAACCACAAGTCCACAACATTAATGTACAATAAAGAGGTAAGTAGAAGCATGAAAAACATCCAAATAAATACCAGAATTGAAATAATATGTTGTCAGATAAGTACGTTTCCATCAAACATTACAGAATATAACAGCACAGACGACAGCGTAACATATCCTACCCACATACTCTCCATTAGTTGACAGACAGAATCGAATCTTTCCTTTTGCTGGGATAGAGATCTTCCTTCATTTTAGCCTCTGGTAAGAGGCATAGAGACACTGTGATTGTTTTCTCAGTAAAATAAAAAGACACACACAATGAAGCAGAAACCAGCTTGTCTTTTAGTCCTGTGAGTATCAGTTGGCTGTCCAATTGTTGACGTGGAGGCTAGGAGGAGCCTGTTCAGTGGCAATAAAAAGGAGTGTGAACAGGTAGACCAGGAAAATCAACTGACGCAGGATCTACCAGTTATTTTTAGCATTTTTTCCATCGAATTTCAGTGACAGATTTCCTTGTTTCAGACATTCATCAAAGAAAAAAAAAAGATTCACTTGTTTACCCTAAATTTCACCTTTTTGACCATTAACTATCAATCTATTAATCAAAAAAGTCATTAAAATATCATTTATAATGCAAGTAAGCTCTAGCTGCAGCCCTCTATGAGATAAACACATTTGTACTTTTTGAGCTTTTCTCATGATGACAAACTTACACAATTACAATTTAGATTAATTAACAAGCTCTTACGTGAGGCTAAAACCAGTCAAATTGCAGGATGTGTTATTACACTGATATTTACTTAGCTGCGGCACAAACTAATGTGACCTTTAAGTTAAATCAACACCCTCAACAAAACCAAAACACTTGAAGCTGTTTGCTCTGTTAACCCCTGGACACACTGCCAGAGCTTAGGCAAATTTCATCCACACATAAAGAGACTCCATCAGGCTTTGTAACGTAGAACCTCTGTGCTGTCAAGTCTCAACCAAATTCCAGGACCTCTAAACCTGGTCTCAGGAGCTCACTGCTCTAAACATGGCTGCATTTCTCTGAAAGGAGAGTAAGAACTGAAAGGCTCTTTCATAAGCGGGCCCCCGAGCCAAACAGCAGTCCATTATAGCCACATCAGGGCCCTCAGTCCAGTGCAACACAACTGTCCTCTGAAATGCACCAACAAGTGTATAAGTAACTCCAAATCATATCTCACAGCTGATTTAAACTTTAAACGTGTAACAGTCTTACCCCTCCGTCTCCTCCTGCCTGATCGCTGAACTGGCGACATTGATTTTACCCCAATGTCCTTTGAATGCACCTCAACGCTCGGTCTTCTGAACTCTTTATCTGGCCTGTGAGTATTTGTGTTGCAACCATGACTAAGGCTTACAATAGTAGTGAACTTTAACTAGACTTGGAAGATTATGCACCTAGTCCAAAGGCCTTGTAGGACAGAGGTTATGCACTTCAATAATTATATAGAGTTGAGTAAAGCATCCTATTACCTGAATAAACACCCTGCAAAAAGGTGACGCAAACAGAAATCTGAGAAGTGGTAAAAACAAATCTGTGTTCTTTGCAATAACTTCAATCCAGCATACCACAGGTGTTGTAGTGATGTAACCAGCCCTCTGAGAACCTGGAGTGAACTGAGGCCAGAGATCAGCCAAGCAGTAGTAATAAACCAATATAAACAGTCAATATGGGAGCAGCAGGAACTGTTCTGCACATGTAGCTTCTTCCAATGACCAATGGACTCACCATCTCTATAAGATGCAGCTCACACAGACACTTGTCAGGGGGCTGCAACAAATACCACTGAGATTATCTGTAAATATATGTGTTGTTTTATGAATTCATCAATCAAACGTCCCAAAGCGGCATCTTCAAATTGCTTGTTCGTAAAGGAAAACATCTGGGTGGTGGTCTTCAAAGGGAACAGACCAAGGAGAGCATGTGTGAAAACCATAAAGTGTTCACTTAGTGCTTTAAGGCAGAATCTTAAACAGGTCAAGAATCTTCAAACAGATGTGCATTACACAATAGGCCTGACTTTGTGTGTTTTGTTCAGTAAGTTTCTAGGGTCATAATAATAGGTACACTACGGTATGAGTAGTAGCCCAAGGGGAACCATTCAGATCTATCTTGGGTTAACATTAGGAGATATGTGTTGCAGGGAATAATTGGATGAGCCAGGACATCCCCATACACGTGTTTTACTTTGGAAATTTCTTATTCTAACAGTGGTTAAAGCTCCCTCTAGTTAACACTCATCCTGTATGTATGTATAGGTTAGCTCATGTCCCTGACCTGCCAGCAGAGCAGAGGTTACAAACAGGGATGCCATCACAAATCGCAGCGTTCAGCCTCCGATTCTCCCCTAAAACTCACCGGTGGAGCAGCCCCTCGGCTCTTCTCCCAACTCACCGCATGCGCTAGACGTCCAGCTCTCAGTCCACCTTCGGTTGGAGCTCAGAGGTCATCGTATCGCCTGGTTCATCGGACCTTTTTGCTCGTTCGCCCGTTTGCCAGGCAGCCGAACATTACTTCCTGTATGTGCTGTTGACGTCAGCACCGTGCACAGCCTGCGCGCGCGTCAATGCAACGGGGGTGTGTGGTGTTCAACGGCGCGTTCACTTGCAGTGGGAAATGTAACAACCACAAATCGGAGAGTCAGTCCGAACACTCTTCCTTTATGGTGTATTAAGTCGATGCATGCCACTAGTCTGTGCTCAGGAAAGTCCCGTGTTCATGTGCCAGAGCCAGTGCCATGTGACTGTGGTTAAAACAGTTTTAAAACAGTTACTCAACAGGATGATTTAAAGCAGTGTCTCTGATGACCCACTTTTTAAAACAATCACAACCCAATTCAACACCTATCTACAGATTCTGACAAAAGTGAGTTTGTGGGTATAATAATGGTCATGGCCTGTTTCCCCTCATCATGTTATACACTTTACAATACTGAAAAAATAATATTTCAATTAAAATACAATTTAAAAAAAGGAATACACAAGCTATTTCCACAAGAGTGTGTGTGAAATCATGTATGAAACCCACTGATCAACCATAACATTACAGTTTGAACAGTTTGCAGCCTGGGCGCGTGACATAGCAGCACTGAGCTCAGTACTTGGCTTATTTTGCTGCTTCCAGCACTTCTGCTTTAAGGACTAAATGTTCACTTGCTGCCTATTATATCCCACCCAGGGAAAGGCACCACTGTAATGAAATAATCAATCTTATTCCAACTTCTCTGATTATCCCTGTTTATGTCCATGAAACAGTATCAATGCAATGCCTCTTACTGAAATATTTTGAATAGCAAACTTATTTGGCGACCCAAACAAAGTCTACTGGAACTCACCTGTGGTTCATCATATCAAGCTCAAAGATAACACACTTATGACAATAAAAACACTACACAAATAACCCAATGTGTTTTCATACTGCATCATGTAATGAAGAAAAATAAATCACATCTTCCTGGATAAAAGAAACCAAAGGAAAAAGTGTGTCTGTGTGAATGAAGTTAAACATCATATATAATAATTCAACAAATGCCATGCATACATGCTGTTTGGAATTTATCAGTCAACCTTAGAATAAAACACTTTTCCCCCAGTATAATGCATCTAACAGCTAATTAAAATATTGTGGTTGTTCAGAGGCTCTGTGGTTACAGTGGAAACACTGTCATCTTCAACATTGAATAACTAATAAAACCCATGGAGTTGGATCAATGACAGTAGATGGAGACATTTGTTTTTCTGATTAGTTAATGACAGATTTTACTGAATAACTCACTTTTTCTTCAGTTTTCTGTTTTTAATATAATAACCCTCATCTTTAATCTAAGCTTTTATGAACATTTACGTGATCAGTGAATTTAGTATTGAAAAATATTTGATTTATAATGATAAGATAAAAAATACAGAGGATAATATTATAAATAAATGGTGATAAATCACTTAAGAGGTTAGATATAGAGAAATTGTCATTTTGGAACAGATATAAAAGTAGCGTTGGGTCTTTACGGGTTAATCCATCAAAAACAAAAGGTGTTTTCTTATTCCACATCACCTTAAAAAGCCCAGAGCAGGAAATACTACAATAAAATGAGCTTAATACTGCACTGAGGAGCTCAGTACAGAGCAAAAGCTAGTTTTAACTCTACACTGTTGACGATTAAACCTCTGGTACAGAATTTTAAATGTACAGCCTTCCTCATTATATCAAAGGTCACAAACCCCTCCTAAATCATCACCACAATCACTACTTAAATATTTGCTGAAGGTGCCCAACCCTGCCCAGTCTGTCCTGTTCTTTCTTTCTGCTTTTGTAAAGCAGGATATAAATTGTGGCCAGATCCAAAGGCTGTAAATGTGAATGTTTTATTTGGCAAAACCTTGGTAATACAGAGCACTGTAAAAGGCACTTGATTTACTGTAAAGCTTTTGAATACAACAGTAAGCAATGAACACAGTGTGAGAAAAAGAAAAAGTACAAGTGGAAATTTAGGAAACAATTACAGTGTGATTGTCATGTGTACCTGGGCCAAAAGAATTACGTAATAATAATAAATATTTTCCACAAAAAAAAAAAAAAAAATCATTGAATTCCTGCATTTAAACTGTGGCAGAAACATTTAAAAACAAAAAAACATGCAACTGAAATAAAGGAAGGCCCTTTTTTTTTTTTTTTAAGAGGTAGCTGATATCTGTGTAATTGGCAGGATCTGCTACCTTAAATTAAAATAATAAGCCCCCCTAATAAACACTTAACTGTATTAGAGTTGACAATAAAATTAACAACATTAGATTAGACTAACAAGAAGCCACCCTAAAAAAGTGAACTGTTGTTCAAGTGCACAAAAGAGATTTTTCAGTGGTTGATTAAACAAAATTTGAAAGAATTCGATGCCATTACAGTAGTTTCTCAGGGAACATTTTCACTGCACCCACTGATAAAATAACATCACCCTGTGGAATAGTCATATGGAAAAGGACATTTCTGGTTGGTACTGTGAAGATGAAATTAACTGCTGCATATGAAGAAATTTACAATATGTTTATGCACTATTCTGAAACAAACACATGAAAAAACTCAAATGTTCAAGCTAAAGTAAATCCACATCCTATTTTCTCCTTAGTGCCTCGATGCTAACAAGCTTCAAAGTGCACTAAAACTAAATTAAAGGGGCACTTTACAGTTCTTTTGGTAGAAATACAACATAACATGGCACAGCTGTCCGCGCTCTTACCAAATCAATCATCTTCTGAACCCACTTTATCCTCACCAGGGTCACTTGGAGCCTATCCCAAGGGTGAAGGCGGGGTACACCCTGGACATGTCTCCAGTTCATCGCAGGGCTGAACATATAGACAAACAATCACTCTCACATTCACACCTATGGGCAATTTAGATTAACCA
>JAPTGW010000027.1:20800385-20812650 GCA_029814545.1 Apogonichthyoides opercularis
TAAGCCTATTTTATTATTATTATTATTATTATTATTATTATTATTATTATAGTATAATAATCAATGCATTTATGTGATTTACAAAGATAGGAATTCCATAATACCTGCACAGTGTTCCTAGTCTTGCAGCCCAGTGTTCATCCACTTGAGCCAAAAGTGAACCTCTTGGCTTCCACAGTTCTAGGGGAAGAAAAAACAAGTACTGACAAGGTTACAAAATTTCCCTCCTCCAGATCATCTGTTAGACCCAGTTCTGCGCAGACTGTCTGTGCTTCACCCTGCCTTTCAGGATTTCCGCCAGTAGATGATAGCAGAGGGCCAACTGTGCTGGCCTGAGGCTCAACCTGATGCAACTATCTGTCTGGCTTAACTAGCCCCGCCCACGAATTAAGACTAACATAGCTGTGATTGGTCGACAGGGTTACATGTAGCAAACCGTGAAGATCATTGGATGGTTTAATTGTCACTCAAACTCCACAACAGGTACAGCAGAGTAGGACACAACTGGAACACGTTGACAGGAGTAATAATTTCAGGTATTTCGGGTTATTGTTGAATTGTTTGGTCAGTCAGTCGGCTCAGGAAGACTTTGGTGTATTTGTAAGTATGTTTCTTTGAGTGTTTCAATATTGTGGCGACTGGACATTTCTTTCGCTGTCTATGTTGTTTTGTGTCGGTTAATAAGGAAGTTAGTTTGTTTACTCCAGCTGCACCATATACGTAACAGTAATGTCATTTGTCAGTGGTCACATTTCAAACTAAGGTGACCAAAACTATTTCTTAAAGTGTTTAATGTTGTAAAAGTTTCTATATTTACAGGTAGGATGAGTGTGGGGTTCATAGGAGCGGGGCAGGCAGCCCACGCCTTGGCCAGAGGCTTCACAGCTGCAGGTGGGTCTCCACACATAAGTATTATTTAGTGACATGTGGATTGTGATTGCAATCATACAGTGAAATGATTTCTGCACATTTTCCCTCTTCAAGGCGTGATTGCCGCCCACAGAATCACAGCCAGTTCCCCAGACACAGATCTCCCCACAGTGCAGGGACTGCGGGTGGGTAGACTTAAGAATGGCTAGTAATGCATTCAAATCCTGCAGACTTTGGACATGCCTTGGGGGAACGGGTTAAAAAAGAACCATTTATTAATTTGCATTAAAAAATAATGAATGTGCCAGTGTGCTCTAAACATTCTGAAGTACTTTGCAGAATGACTTGTTCGCTGTATTTTCAGAAACTTGGTGTGCATTTCACCACCAGCAACAAAGAGACAGTAAGCAAAAGTGATGTCCTGTTCCTGGCTGTGAAGCCCCACATCATTCCTTTTGTGCTGGATGAGATTGGACCAGATATTGAAGACCGTCATCTTATTGTGTCATGTGCTGCAGGTGTCACCATCAGCTCAATAGAGAAGGCAAGTCGAAGTCAACTGTCTGCCCACACCAGTGACAGCAGAACTGAATAATGTCACATATTTGTATTCAGAAAGAGGTGCATATATTTCAGAGGTGTCTGAAAGGAAATCAGAAATAATGGGTAGTAATTATTGCAATGGCTATCAGGTTGATGAAGGTTGTGTTTATTTGCCTGCAAGTTAAATGACTTCATCCATCTGGATCCTGTAACTGTAATCCTGCCTGTTAGATAAACGACAAGCACATTTTTAACTATTTCTGGCAGATTTTATCAAGAATTTTAGTGATTTATGGCTATTGTGTAGTTCACATCAACATCGTTAATGTATTTTTGAGCAAAACATTATGAATAATACAAGTGAAATCTTGTCTTTCACCCTTTTGGCTGTTAGTTATGCATTACCACATGATTTTAACATGAGGTTTTCACTGTTTCATGGTCAGCTATCAGAGGACCCTCAGGCTGAATAGTCACATGTTGGAACACGACACTGGTTTGTTTCTTGGATGTGAAACATTCACGCAGAAGAAGCCAAATCAGTGCCAAAACTCTAGAATATTTCAATTCATACCTCCAGGTTGTGAAATGCACAATTTAACATTCAAGCAGGTCTTTTTGTAGTACTGTTTAAAATCCTTCATCCTAATACTAAGTCCATGAATTGCTTTATTATGGTTTGCAGAAGCTGCAGCAGTATCGGCCATGTCCAAAGGTTATGCGTTGCATGACCAACACACCAGTAGTGGTGCGTGAAGGGGCCACCGTGTATGCCACAGGAACCCATGCAGAAGTGGAAGATGGGAAGCTTCTGGAGCAGCTGATGGCCAGTGTCGGCTACTGCACTGAGGTTGAAGAGGACTTGATAGATGCTGTCACTGGCCTGAGTGGCAGTGGCCCAGCATATGTGAGCCAGTCATCTATCGCATTCTGCAATACTTCATAAAACATACTAAAGTAATATTTTTATTCATTCTGTCATCTTAATGATGTTGAATGTTGCCTTACAGGCATTCACAGCTGTAGATGCTCTGGCGGATGGTGGAGTGAAAATGGGTCTGCCCAGGAGACTAGCAGTACGCCTCGGAGCTCAAGCCCTGCTGGTATGACTCTTCTCTTTTGAACAAAAGCTGTGTCTTACATTTTAAGTGTTTTTTTTTTTTTTTTTTTTTTAAACATAGTTTTTTAACACTGACAAGTACATAAATCATACTGAAGTTCTAAAGAACAGGTTGTTTGTTTCATGGAAGAGTCTGTACATTCAAGATGAATAATATGACATACAGCAACCCGCTGTCAAATATTGATGTTCGTTTATGTTTCTTCAAAGGGAGCAGCTCGAATGTTGTTAGACTCTGAGCAACATCCCGGGCAGCTCAAGGACAATGTGTGCTCACCAGGGGGCGCCACGATCCATGCACTACATGTCATGGAGAGTGGTGGTTTCCGCAGCCTGCTGATCAACGCTGTAGAGGCCTCCTGTGTTAGGACTAGGTAGGTTGATCATGGTTTTACTGTATCCAAACAAAAAAAACACAAATGATTTGTATAATCCATATGATACACAACAGTACACTAAAGTTGATATATATATTTTTTTAATTTAATGGGCAAATATTTGCTCTATGTATCACATTTGCTGTTATATTCCAGGCAGCAGATGGTGCTATATGCTCATAATCTCACTTTAAGACCCTTACTTGTGTAGATACTCATAATCAATGTGATACTATGCTGTGCACAATATTTAGGTTGAATGCTGTGTTGTAAATGTCCTGTCCTATTTTAAAAGGGAACTCCAGTTTTTGGCTGATCAGGAGAAAATCTCTCCAGCTGCCATAAAAAAGACAACTCTGGACAAAGTGCTGCAGCAGCCAGGAGTTGCTGCTGATGCCGTTAGTGTTAAACCTCAAGGGATCAGTATATTCAACAGTAAAAACCCAAGGACCAAGAAGAAATGATACTTCTCTGAAGCCAGAAACTGACCATTTTAATGGAACCTGTCTGTTCACACAAGATATGGTACATAAGACAGATGACATTAAACATTAACTAGCTGGATGGGGTGTTGTTTAAAAAAACAAACAAAAAAAAAATAGCTAAAACTGTTTTCTGTCATGAAATTCCATCTTTATATTTTAATTCTGTGCTTCCTTAAGCAAAGTTTTATCATTCATTCTCATCCCATTCACTATTTTGAGATGGAATGCTACTTTGAATACCTGTGGCTAATATTTCTTTTATGAACCTTATTTTAGTGGGTCATATGACAGCTGGCCTAGTTTGGTTTTCTAAATTAACAATGCAATCCAGTGGAATGCAGTAAAGATACTCTCTGCAAGTGGTGTGACAGTAGAACATGTCTACAGTCACAGTCAAAAGTTAAAGCAGTGACACAAATTTTGTCTTTGTGAACTTTGCTGCAGTAGTTTTTCTCTTAAGATTATTTTTTCATGTGTTTGAGGTACACTGAAGAACAGTTACTATAGTAATTATAAGTACAAGAATTAAGTAGTAATTATAACTACAAGACTTTAATTGGCTAATAAATCATCAATATAAATCAATTTGTGTCACTGCCAAACCTTTTGGCCACAATTATATACATGTAGCCCTAAAGCTTCCTCATAAATATATCACTACTTAAACATTCAGGTATAACATTTTCTGCTCTTGCAAGGTTCCTGCCGTCCTGTAATTTTCCAGGCGTGGAAAAGCAATGAAATGTCTTAAGTTGTTGGAAAATGGCATTTCATTTTTGTTACTAAAGGGCAATGATGAGAAATGTTCAAAGGAGTTAAACAGCTGATGTATTGAACAAACTATCATGGTTTGTTCATTTTATCACACTATTTTCTAGTGGCTATCATGTGTAAGTCATATCTAATTGCTTAACATGACCTATTTTTGTAAATGTGTGCATGTTTTGTGCACATCCTTGTTGCAAAACTCTGTTAATAACTTCAGGGAAAAGCCACTGAAAAGTCATGAAAAGTTGTCAAATATTTACTGACAGTGTGTGGGAACCCTGGCAATAGTGTATTTTCTCAGGCAATTAAACTGTGATGTTTTCTACAAAACACTGTCTATGTGATTTATTTGCCAATGTTGGAAATAAGCATTTGTTCCAGTAAATAGTTCCACGAGTAGCATCAATGTAATTGTGCAATGGGTGGTATATTTTGGGTTAAAATACTCTTTTCTTGCGAGGAAAGAAAATCCTTCATGAATGGAGACACGTGACCAAACACGATGACGTCTGGCTTCGATACAAGAGAAAGGAATCAACAAGGAGAGCACGAGCTGACATTTGGAAGCGCGGACGATTTTGTTTGTGTAACCAAAATACGAGTGTGACTCTAATGTTTGCTTTCCCGCATTACGGTAAACGGAGAGGACCTTGAGAGCCGCAGCTTAAGTAAACGTCATTTTTCGCTCAGGTGGGTCTGTAAAGCAAACAGAGTTGGTGTTGTTATGCTGAGTGTGCATGCCTTCGCCTCGCCGCTGACAAGCTGGCCGCGGCTAGCTATATGGACTAGCTAGCGCCTATAGCTGTGACCGTCAAGCTAGCACGGATTTAAGGGTAACCATATGCCAAAATAAGAGGGCGCGCGCTCTTATTAGCAGTCCGTTACTGTACACATTCGGCTGTAGCAGTTTTATTTTGTAGGCGCATTCCGGAAGTGCTCATAACGATTGCCTCTTCTTGACAATATGAAGCCGCTACTATGCTGAGATGGCAGCTAATCTTTTGTATACACTTGTGAGCTGTGAATAAAACACGACATTTAACTGTTGGTTTTTAAGTGACATGACTCTTGGCTGTTTCAGGCGTATGCAGTGATTTCCACAGCTTCGGGGTCGCTCTCGGCAGCGTGCGGGTACAGTTATAGTAGGAAGGCTGAGCACGGGGATTTCCTCGCTTGCTTGTTTTGTAGGCGGGGAGTTGTTTGCCACTTTCACAAGCAGGCGTCGTGGGGTTGGGGACGGAGTCGTGGAATGTCAAAACTGTGTTACGAGGTTGGCTTTATGATAAATACTTTGCCAAGGTGTCTGGTGTCCACTGTATCACTGCGCTTCTGCGGGGTTTGTCAACTCATGCGCTTCTTGCTGTTCAAACCTGCTGCTTCATCACCTCGTTGTGAGAAAGGAGAAAGAGCAAACCGAGGCAGCGGTTTAGCGAGATCAGGTTGGTTGCAATATCTCCTCATGACATTTCGCTCAAGCATGAATGTGATTGTAATGTCTACGAAATGTGTTAGTGTTTTTGTGCAGATTTAAATGAATGCATGGATTTCGTCTTTTTTTTTCTTTTGAGAAATGCCTTTAAACCATCGCTTCGTATGGAACCGGTTCACCTGAATTGACAATTCATTTAACCACTGGTTAAATTCTAACAATGGCAGTGCCAAAGCAAATCGCCGTCCTTGCTTCTAATATTGCACCCGGGCAGTTATCCTCAATATTGTTTTATTATCAGTCAACAAACAAGCAGCGGTATTTTTTATCATGCTGAATCATCACAATGATGTATTTAGACGTTCTCAGAAACCACCCCGAAATATGGCACCACCGGACAAAGGTCTGCTCGATGGATAAGGGTCGATGTTTATCACCAAGCCACCGTTATTCAGGAGATGGATCGAAATACTGACGATTTGCCGTCTAAGTCAGTCATGAAGCCATGAGCATCAAGTGATGACCATCATGCATTTATCAATAGGCTCATCTACATTCAGCTGAGAATGTGCATTTTATTGCAGTGCTGTCATGATGTACATCAACAAATAGGGTGTGAGTACATTTAGACTAAGTGCTTAGGTGTCAACGGCGATGTCAAATCCATTTTTAAAAAAAATGCACGATAAGCAATATATTATGTCTGTTGTTATGATGTAGACTGAGAGGTAGTTTAAATTGGGTCATATGTAATAGAGCTGCAATAACTAATCATTAATCGATTAGTTAATTTAAAAAAAATATTGACAGCTAGTTTTATAATCCATTTGTTGTTTCAGTGATTTCTCAAACAAGAATAGCAAACACTGGCTTCGATTTCCCTAAATTTCAGCCCTTTTTTGTCTCACATGTGAGAGTTTCTGAAGATGTATAGATTTTAAACTATTGGCTGGGGGGGGGGGGTTGATATGGTTGCTTTGGGTGTTAGCGAATGGAGTTTTATTTGTTACCACATGGAATCATGAATAGTGAAAATAATCTCCATAGTAATCAATAATGACACTGATTAGTATTTGTGGAAAATAAAATGAACTCTTAATTTATGCAGTATTAGAATTAAAATATGGGGCAACAAGTAAGTATTTGAATGCGTGCTTGATTTTGTTTTTTCTTGAATATGATGATTAGTACATTTGAGTTATGAGGTGCCCTGCGACATTATTTAACATAGGGTAATGCTTAATTTCTCTTATTTTGGGTTGGCAGATGCTCTTGTTTCCCTGTGTGTAACATGATGAAATTTGCTGCCTATTAGACTGCACGCTTATGGAGGGTAGGTAATGAATTATCCATGGCGAATCTCTTTGCAATTTGAAAAGTCACCTTGGAAACTGTTGAACACATATAGGCAGAGCTAAACAGATAGAAGTTGCCCATTCTTGCTCAGATATCCAACTTATTTCATCATCTCTGTTCATGTGAGCAGGGCATTGAAGTGTGTTTAGCAGACAGGCCAGCCCTACATCAGAAGTGCGGCTTTGCAATAAGGCGTAATGCCCAGTGCTGCCTTTCTCTGCAGGTAACAAGAACAGATGAGGGCCCATATAAGAGTCCAGTGTGGCTGGCAGTGGTGTGTGGATGGAGGCAGGGAGTGGTGATCAGCTCTGAGATTTATCGCTTCTCACATTGAGGTAGCGAAGATAAAATAAGGCTCGATGGCATAGAGGTGAAGCGAGTGCACAACTCATACCCAGTAGCATTGTGTAGAATGGGCAAGCGATGAAGGGTGGAAGAGGATATGTGAGGTTGATGAAACATGAGGCAAGACTTTGCACAGCATAGAGTACAGGCTGGCCACCAACACCTCTGTATAGCCAACACAGCTGTGCCTTGGGAGTAGTTACGCCTATTCAGGACAATTAATAGCCTGCAGAAAGGAACACAAATGTGGGATTTGTCCACAAAAGTGCTGCTTAAGCTGCACGGGGAAATGGGAATGCCTGGAAGGAAGGGAGAAAAAGATCAATATAGTTTTTTTTCCCCTTTTTTGCAATAGGGAGGGAATGTTGGTGATGAAACCTCTTGCAAGTGTAGTGCGGATTATGATTGCTTAGCATTGCGATATGCCCGCTGCACTTCTCAAAGTAATACTTTCATTCAGACAGGGTAGCAAGGGTGTTTGATGAATTTTTGTTTGGATGTTGAGTTAGTCTTGGCATGTTCATTACTGGCCTCTGTGTACATAATTTAGATTAGCCAATATCGGACAGAACATGGAGTATGAGGGTAGAGCATCTCGCTGGCTGCTGTTTTTCTTCTAACCTACTTTTATCTTGGCTGATTTATGTGTGAGACACATCAGTGGTAAAGTGAAATTAAAATAAGTGATTTATCTCCACCCTGAACTTGTGTAACAAGCGAAGTCAAAATGAAACTTGTGAAGAAATTGCCAGTTTCCTTAAATTTCCTTGACTTATAAACACTTGCAGTGTGTCTGGGTGGGATCTGAAAGTGATTGAAATGTATGAATATGAAACCTTGTCTAAGATAAACAGACACCGACCGGAGAAATTAACTACTCTTGATGGAATTGAAAGAGGTTATTTTCAGTTGCCTGTAAAACTGTAAGTTTAGGAGATAAGAACGATGTTAACACTCAGTCTGGTTTGATTATGGATGGCTTCTGTCACTCTATTCTGTCCAGTATGTTTTAGTGGCACAGGGGGTGAAAATGTAAATGTGCTCCTATGCCGCCATACTAATTCTCAAAAACAAGACAGTATAATCAATGCAGACTTTGCTGTGCAGTCTCAACTGCTTAGTACAATATTCAGTTTGTAATATTTGTCATTTATTAAGCTTTTGTGATGCACAGAATGAACAGATGCAGGTTGTTTTTTAGATAAACCGACATGTTATGAGTAACAAAACTCTGACCTTTATGCTTTAAAATGAAGTTAACAATTATTAAACTGTCTCTACCTTCTTTATATAATTGGGGCTTTCCTTAATATATTCATAATGCAAATGGGGAAAAACTTCTTTACCACAGTTTAGCTTGCATTGTTTAGTCAGTGTTATTTTATAATTATTGTTTCTTATGGCACAAAAAAAAGTGAAGGATTACTTCAGGATATTACGGTTACCTCTCTGAGCCTCTGGAGGATTAGGCGGTTGAATGAATGAACAAGTGAATGAATGAATTGTGGTTACCATGGCAATGAGCATGTTTGTTTCATTTTTTTTTCTGGTGTGTAATGTAATCTACAGAATTTTTGCACAGTTTTTAGACAAATAACATCAAACCTCTAACACACCTTAACTGCTCAGAAACCAAGGGAAGACCCTGATGATTGTGCTGTAATTGTAAGTGTAATCTGTTCCAAACCAACCAAACATTCAGGCTAAACTATGTGAGAAGCGGAGAGTGGGCTTACACTGAGATCACCACAGAATTACAATGATCCACTGAGGGACAGACTGGAGGTATAATACATGATCAGTCAGGTTGTTGCTCGTTCATTTAGGCTGTATTCTGAGGTGGCATTTTCTCCCCCCTGATCACAATCACATTAAGAGGGAGGCCTCAACAAATATCCTGTAGGGACACATCATCAATCACTTGCCATAATTTGATCTGAACAGTGGCAGTGTTATTAATAGAAATTAACATCTTTGTTAACGTTAACTCTTCGAACTGGCTGTATTTGGATCAGAGCACCCTGCAGGAAAAACAAGATGATAAACTTGTTTTGGTGTTTCTGTGATGATACTAAGCTCTGTTTGATGGCTTTATCACAGAGGGGTATTTCAATTGAAGAGAATCCACCTCAAAATCATAGCTGCGCAGCACTACCAATTAAAGAACTGAAGTAATTCATTATGTTTGCCTTAAAATCACCTTAAAATGAGCTGCTCTAGTTTAGCTATTTGTGCTGCAAAGTCTGTGTGGTAGCAGTTAGGTCAGAGCTATATGAATTTAATGTGTATGCAGCCAGTGTAGTAAAGCTTGTGGATATTTTGCCAGTGTGTGGGTTGCCTGCAACCCTTACTTTCTCTGCGAGTGCAAGGCCGAAGTATCAAGAGCTATTCTCTTCCTGTTTAATCAAGTCCTCCAGGCACATACTGTGGAAGGCCAATGATGTCTTCTCTCCTGTCCTACTGTTGTTTTAACCGAGCAGTTCAATTAGTAAACAGCAGCTACTGAGCTTGGAAATAGATTGCGGATTGAAACACTAGTTAATGCAAACCAGTCCAACCCAAGTCTCTTTAAATAAGCCTCACATTATCAGTGGCTTCAGAACATACGAAATCCCTTGAGGGAGATGATTCATGTTTTCACTTAAAACCACATGAACTAGATGCAAATTCCAGCCATAAGTGTGCCACATGCTTTACTGCATGATACAGCCTACTGGGTTCTGGATGTTTTTTTTTATTATTATTATTTTATATCTCAGAGCCATGGGGCATCATAAAAAAATGCAAGCCATAAGCACAGGCCCCTAAAGAAAATGGAAATGTTCATAGGCTGCTACATTAAGTTGCACTATTTCCAACAGTATCCATTGACTGTTTGTCTCAATCTTCACACATGGTCCATAAAATTTATATCAAGTAGAACTAATATCACTGCAGTTTTAATGATTATCTTTTTTGACAGATATGAAAGATACAACAACACATTGTTCTTTAAAATCATTTACCTGTTTAATGTTATCACTGTTAAGAGCTGTCAGTGTTTATTCTTATTGGGTCAAAGCACCACATGCAGGTACATTTTAGATTTGTCAGGTGAAATATTTAAGTCAGCTTAAGTATTTTCCTCATATTGAAACATGAGCAAACAGAAGTAAGTTAACTTTCTGCAAAAACTAAAATTTAAAACACAACGTGTGATATTGGTGAAGCCTGTGTTCTGCACTAACATATATCTTTGTGATTGGTGTACATCGTAAAAAAGAAAAATGGTGTTTGTTACTCTTTAAGCTACTCTAAAATACATTGCAGACTCAGCCCTTTCTTGCCTCATGTAACCCCATTTTGGAATTGATGTTTACTGTTAACAAAGGCTCTACAATTAATCAAATGTGAGCACAATATGAGCTTGTATAATTATAGAATCACGGAAGTCTGTGATTTAAGAGTCCAGATACACCAGAATTTATAACTATAAATAACAAAAAAAAAAACACCACTTATTTTCTGGTGATATTTTGGATTCAGCAACACTGAGTAGAGAGAGCTACTGTGTAAACCCCATGCAGAATAAAAGGTGTTCTTTTTGTTTTGTTTTTTTTGTTTTTTAAATCTTCCTCTATTATTTATTGTATTTGATGCCTTCACTTGTCTTGTGCTGCTGTGACATTTGAATTTCCCCCTGGGGGATCAATAAAGTGAATCTTATCTTACTAGATTTTTTATGTTTGTGATGGGGGGGAAAAAAAACAACATTTCTCAGTATCTATGAAATTCTTCAAAATCAGTCAGTCAATCATTAGAAAAATCTAAAGTCCTTTTTAGCAGCAGGCGCAGCCTTACAGTTAACGTACTGTTTAGGTGGGACTGATCTCATGAAATGGCGTTGTATGTCACGCCAGTTCTTATGGCATTTTGCATGCTATACGTACACATTTTCGACCTTTCACGTATTATTCAACGCCATTTCATCGTGTGTCCATTCATGCCAAGATCTGCGGTTCACATAACCCTAACCCTCAGTGCGCTGTATTTGAAGGATTGATTCAGATTGGATGGGGGCTACTAACGGCGTGAACATACACGTGAAGGTTATAATCGTGGTTAGTTGACATGCTTGTTTTTATCCTGTATATATATTTACACTTTTTTTTCTCTTAAACTGTTTTGCACTACGCATCATAAGAGAGTTCTCTTTCAATTTTAGTGTACATATGTATAATGACAATAAAGGCATTCTATTCTATTCTATTACACAGATAACAGGCCAATTAAAAGTGGCATGTACATTTACGCGAGTCACGATATCACATTGGTTTATGCAATGCATTAAATCTGACCAGGCATTTCTTATTTTGAATGACACAAATGAATTATAAATGTAATTTTTATGTCCTGTAAATCATTTTTGGTTGGTAAATTTTCTTGCTTATCTATCTATTGGTAGATGAGCCAGAAAATGAATTTTGGACCCTGATATTGCATTGCAATAGTTAGTATAGTGTGAAACATTCTGTCGTTTTAATTAAGTTCTTTTTTTTTTTTTATTATTATTATTCCAGCTGTTTATTCAGTGTTTGTCTTTCTTTTATTTTGCATCCAAGCTTTTTTTAATATACATTTAAAGTATGAGAGTCGACAGTTATAGCTTAACTTCGAAGAGTTAGAAAATGACAGTAAAACATCATTTACAAGCACGACTTCAGAAGTTTTGTCTGTGAAATTCACTTGTATTGTTTTTTTGTTGAATGACACACTTACCTGCCAGTTTTGCATGAGTTCGTGCATCAAGAGCAACAACAAGGATAATGTATTGCACATAATGTATTAGCTTTAGTAAGATTAGACATCATAAAATTGTCACCATGCAAATATTAATTTCAAGGTCCTTGCAAAAGATTGTTTTTATTAGATACTTTTTTAGCTTTGCCCTAAACCTCCGCTGGTCAGAAGTATTGGCTTAGTATTTCCCCTC
>JAPTGW010000027.1:21487067-21498164 GCA_029814545.1 Apogonichthyoides opercularis
ACAGGAGTTAGGACTTGATTGCATAACCATTGTTTTTGATGACTTTTGATGGTCTAATAATTTTTTCCGTGACTGTAAAACCAAGTCATGATCAGATAAAAGCAAAGGTAAGACAAAAGTCATAATCATCATATCATAATGCCGCCTGTCTCGCAACATTATTACATTTTTTTTATTTATGTAGGAGTACAGATACTTGTCCTAAAATAAGGACTGGTGCAAGAAGAAGAACTGAATTGACTTATTTACTCAAGTAAAAATGAAAAACTGCAGGCCCTGAATTGTGCTCATAGTTTTAAATTAACAATTAGTTGTAGCTGGAAGTCACTTCAAATCATTTTAATTTAAAATGAAGACCATTAATCATCTTAACTCAAAATTAAAATTAAAACCCTGACATATTGAGGATAATCAACATTAATTTCACTCCAATTTGCAAATTACATTTCAGAATTGACAAAATGCTTTTGCTCCATAATTCAGTCTCTGGTTCTTTTCTGCTTCACCTTGTTGCATTTTTTTTTATGGAGTTTTTGGTTTTGCAGCAATGGATACACTTAGTGACTGTGCTGTTGTGTCATTCATTCATTGTTCTCATTTGGAAATCTGTCTTGATTTGGGGAATAATGCAAAATGAAAATTATAAAATGCTGGTTTGAGCAAAAATTACACATATCTGTTAAAGTTTTGACTGAAAGTATAGGTCGTGATGACATAAATACTCACATAAAGTACAGACACTTGGACATTAGTACTCACACCTCTGCAGGTTCAGCTCCAGTTCAGCTTTAAATCCACAGTTCAGGACCTTTATGTCGCCTCTTGTCTCCTCGTCTCCAAGAGCAAGTGACGGTCAAGGGCCCAGTGACGGGTTGAAGGCGCCAGAGCATTGCACTGTGGGTGACTTCTGCAACTATGTTGAGGTTTACTGCTCCCACCATAGTTCAGCTGTAATTAACTCGACAGACCACTAAAAGGCTTAGGCTTCCTCTAACGATCCGTGCTCGGTCCCAGCCTTCCAAGCTCGCCGAGGCCACGGTCCCGGCAAAAACGGGGGTGTAGCATTCGCCGAAGAGAGCTTTACAAAGGATGAAAGCCTGTGTTATGGTTGTCTTACCTTTTGTTTGTGTTTGTTGCACTTCTGCAAAGTTTGTCTGTTGACTGAATACAACTGGTTCTTGGACTTGGTGTTGAGTCTAAAATGTTAATAGTTTTGTGGCTTATAAGAGGAAACAGCAGGGAGAAGGTACGCAAGTTCACTATGTCTGGAAAAAGCGAAAGAGAGAGAGGGAAAAAAAACAAATTGAGTGAATGAATTCTTTAAAAAAAAATGTTTTTAAATGCTCTCACACATTTCACTACAATTACAAAGTGAGAAACCTGTTTGGAGATCATTGCTGTTAATACAATGTGTAGCTCATTTCAAAGCCAAGGGGAGAGCAGGAGCGTTTCACAGTGTCAGGACTGTAATGAGGTGGGAGAAGATTGTGTAAATGCCCCTTCAGCCATTTGCATTTTGGATTCTCACAAGCGCACACACACAACACACCTCTCCTGCTGGCCCCATATTGTTTTATTCTCTGACAATAGATTCAGTTACATAATGAACTCCATCCATATCAAAGGCCGTACCAGGGATTGACTGGCGTGACTCCAAGCCCCTTCTGAACGGGCCAAAACCACATGGGAGAACAAACTCTTCCCTATTTTTTTTTCCTCCTCTCCCCCTCTACCCTGCTTTTTGTCATACCACAAAAGATATCAAGTGTGAGAGGATGGACATGTGTTGCTGATCATATGTGTATTAAACAAATATTGCATTGGTCACCTAATATGTTGTGGTGTACTGTCCGTTTCAGTATAGCCTCGAAACCAGAGAGTGTGTGGCATTACAGACATGGTTGTAAAATACATTCCTGATGGCACTATATGGGCTTGTGAGAATTGAGTTAGTAAGTATAGAAAATCCAACCGCAAGCTTGTGGGATATATATTCACAATCAGGGTAAATGGGTTTTGATGGACTCTGCTGTTTTGTCTGAATCGCCATGTTGCGCTGGGCGACAAGATTTGGTGCTCCCACAGAGTGCACTCACACACGGCTCTGCCAACACTGAGCTACATTTAAAACTCTTGTCCTGCTGTCCGTACCACAATTTCTGCCAAGCAGCTCTCAAACAACAAGAGAAATATTGGAGACACAAATTTCCTCTTTCTCTCTACCTGAATCCTTCCAGCCTTCTGTCCATGTGTTCCCTCATCCTTTTTCTTTCCTCACTCTTTATCGTACTTTGGTGGCTTCTTTCCCTCCTCTCATTCTCCTCTCTTGGTCTCGCTTTGTGTCTACCTCTGCTACCTCTGTGCATCAGTAGCATGAAAAATTTGTGGCAAATGTTCCTCCCACACTCCACATTCCAGGGTCTTACAGGATCCCACATGCTGGTGGCTCTCTTTCTCTCTCCTCTGTCTCTTCGGTGCAACTTGTGTGGGTGCTGGGGGCTGTGAGGCAGGGTAACAATGTGAGTGTGTGTGGGAAGGGCAGCAATATGCTAATTCATCGTCCTTAATTGCATCGGCCAGAAAAGACATTCTCTCATTGACATTACATTTTGGATGAAACGAATGTGGGTCTCAATAACCCTTAAGTCCACTTCTCTGTCCCCCTAAAGTGCAGAAACATGTCAATTATGGATATATTCTCACTGCATACAAATATAAGTATGTAATTAGACTTTTAAATGATTTACTCCTTACATAAAAAAAATCCCAAAATTGAAATACTCTTTCCACTACTGTTAAACATCAAAAGTCTTTTGCATTTATAGTGAGACTAATCCACAATACAGTAAACTGACTCTGTGATGAGGAGGGATACAGGAAGTGTGAAGGGAAAATGGTTAAGATGAGATAACTTCAAGTAAAGATGGAGAAAGTACATGACGATGGAGCTTTGCCACAGTTCAACAAAAGCAGAAAGCTGTGACAATAAAAACACAGCCGTAGTTACTAATCAACAAGTCTTAAAGCTGTGGAAAGAAGATGAGCAGCTATGCTGCCACCCCATTCGCAATAGAGATGTGCCAAGAAAAAGTGAAAAGGAGAGAACAAATGAAAAAAGAAAGTGAAAGACTGTGGACAACTGTTCAGAGAACAGAACATGACCAGATGTCAAATTGTTACTGTTTTTTTTTATGTATTTTCTCCCTTTTTTTAATGTATGAACACTCCACCTGTGCTAACTCTTTATTGCACTTCATCTTTAATATACTGATATCTTTATCACCAATATTTTACTGTATTGTTTAACAACAGTTTTTGCTAAAATAATGTTTGAAAAAAAAATACAGACTTTATTTCTACACTTTTGTGGGTATTAATGTGTGTTTCACTAAATGTGAATTTTACAACAAGAAGCAGAAAGTTTCATTAATCAGAAGTTGAGTAAAAGTAACCTGACACTGTCTGACTTTCCGTGGTGCAATAATCCCTCCCCATCTGGCACTGCAAGCAGGTTGAAACAGAGACGGAAAATTAAATGCAATTGTAGACCCAAAAAAAAAAAAAAACCACATAACTTACTCCAATAGACAGATTGTTTTGAAAATTAATGTTATTTTTCATGCGTGACTGAAGCAACAGTTTTTAACTTTTCTGATGACATCGTTTTTACATGGATTTATTTATTAATCCTGCTTGATTTTACCAAGAGTTATTTCATTCCACAAAGTGCAAACAAAGCACAGATTTATAGACATTCAAACCAAAACCATTATGGTTTGGATTTGTACCTCCAGACCTATAAGAAAAAAATGTTTTTTTTTCCTCCTGTGTAGTATTTTACTTTCAGGATAAGTGGCTGAACTGGTTGAATCTTAGGTCGTAACAGGAAGTGACTGATAAATGTGACCTCAGTGGACTAGCGTTAGTTCAGTGTCATTTTCAGTGGTAGTTTTGGCACTGTGGCTGCCTCTCTTCTTCTCTGTGTGGGCACATCACTGTGGATTTGGGCAAGTCAGTGCTGGTTCTGTCAGCCACCCTATTTTACTTGGCCAGGTCATGTCAGCAAACACAGGAGACACCAATAATAAAACAGGCTTCTTTATTTAATGAGAAGAACGCGAAGACAAGGCAAAACAAGCCTCAGGAAGTCATTTACTTGGGTGGAGTAAAACTTGGTTGAATGTGTTTGCTTTGGAAATAGTTTGAAAGTAGTATAGAAAACAAGAGCTTCAGCCTTTTTTTTTTTAACTTAAGAAATAAAAGCAAATTATCCTACTATATTTCATATCGCTAAATAAAAAACAAAACAAAAACCATAACATGAGCTGCTATCTAACTGTTCTGCCTCTTTTTTTGTCAACAAGTTTTTTATCTGAACTGTTTTTTAAGTGAAACAGTTGTTGCTTCCATTTTGACCAGGACTCTGTAGAAGAAGAGATTATATCTCAAAGAGAGCATCTTGGCAAAATAAAGGATAAATAAAAAAATAAAATAAAAATAGGGGGGGGGGGTGTCATGATTCAAAACAGCAATAAACCTTGATCAGCGCCAAGTAAGAGGAAGGTCAGCTTTAAAGAACGTAAAACATAAATTATGTTTCTTTATTTTATATTACTAAATAGAAAACACAAAACACTACTTAAGCTATTATCCAACTCTGTTTTCTGTCAACAAGTGAAAATCATTTAACTCAAAACAACTACTGATGACGAGACCTTGATCGGATCCAAGAGGAGGAAGAAGGTCAGCTTCTTTTGAAAGAATCTATGAAATAAAACCTTACAAATTTTGTTTTGGTTCTTATTATCATATAGAGAACAAAAAAATAGCTTTTAGCCACTTTTAGCTATTATCTGACTCTGTTTTCTGTCAACAAGTGAAAATTCTTTAATTCAAAACAGCTATTGACAATGAGACCTTGATCAAGAGGAAGAAGATTCAGAAAGAGAGATACTCTGAGTATGAAGTGGAATTAGACCGGGCAGATTCAGTGGCAGGCACTAACCATGCTTTATGTCCACTTCATTTCCCTTGCAAATCAGCCGCACATTCTCAGAGTTTTCACAGTTCCCAGCTCCCTCTTTTTCCCCGAAACATGCCCTGAGTCAGCCAGGCTCATTAGACAGGATGAGACTATTACCAGGCAAGTTATCCTGCTCCTAACAATGGGATGTGGTCAGGTGGTGAAGCACCAGTTTCACTGGGTTCATCTTGTTTCCCCTCCAGTCCTCTGGGTCTAAGACCGCGCTTCCCTCTTCCGCCAAAAACGGCCTTCCTCCATCAACAATAACTGTGACAGCTGGAATGTAGGCCTGCCTCACTACGTCAGTGTTAAAATCACTGTATATTACATTTAATTTCCATCCTTTGAATGTGTTTGAGTGTGTGGTAGGAAGCGTAATATGTGTAAACAGCTACAGTATTTAGTGGTGTATATACTGTCAAAGTACAAACACGCACCAGCTTCAGAATTTTCACTGTATGATTGTCATTTTTGGTACATGTGATTTTAATACAGAGTTGTAACTGCCGTGTAAAATGCTCTTCATTCATTCATCATTCACATTTGTTCATTCATTCATTCATTCATTCAGTAATGTGCTGATACAACCCACACTGAAGTCCTTCCATTCCAGTTCATTTTTTTTTTTTTAGCTATTTACAGTAGGGCTTTCAAGAGGCCCAATCAGAAACTGTGGACAAGTTCCAAGGAAACAGGACCCAAGCACCCTGAAGAGCCTTTTTGCCTCACTTTTATTCACTCCTGTTCTTTCTCAAGAGTTCCTCCTGAAAGTATTTGGCAAACATGGTGAAAAAAAGACTTTGAGGGAAGAAAAACAACAAGTCGTTCTTGAGCCACCCACACCCCATCTGCTGTGGTATTATCTTCTTTTATTATCTACAGATTATGTGCGCTGATATGATTTCTACAGTTTGGTCTGGTGGTCATTGTGGTTGTTGTTCTTGTTGTTTTTTGTTTGTGGAGGGCTGTGATATGAGACAGCGAGTGGGGAAAAATCCTCCCCCGTGTGCATCTAATCGTCCATTCAGGACCCTCTTAATGGCTTGTCAGTTCCCCTTGCCCTCCCATTTTCTGTCCAATTAATTCCTTTCTAGCTCTCCGGATAAAGGGACACAATGGGGCCCCTCCACAGCATAATGAATCATTAAAATTCAGCAGCGCGGCCCTGGCACTTGGCTTCTCCCCGGGCTGGTTAGGGACGGCTGCTTGGCATGCATGCCAGGGCCAACTTGAGCATTCTACCCACTGGACCACGGGACCCATTCCTCTCCTGTCAGCGGTGTACGGAAATCGTGAACTGTCTTTTGGTAGACGCAGCACATGTCATATATATTTGAAGCCCTTTAAAAAGTCTAGAAAAGGCCAAATGCCCTGAATGTACCAAAGGGAGTATTTACATTTAGCAGCACTAGTTGACATCCTTACACATTCACCTGCTTTCAGCTACTTCTACTTAAAACTTAGATGTACCAGTAATTACTGTCACTAGTAGAAAACTGCAGAGGAAAATAAAAGATGCAAATAATTCCCTGAAGGTCTCACTGTTCTCTTTTCGCAGCTGTAGTTCACAGTACAGATGTTAGACAAGAAGGTTAATGCGAACAGCTGGTATCTAGCACAAAAACAGACTCATGAACATGCTCACTTTAGTTTCATTAATTCTACTTTATTTGTTATGTCACATGTTTTTTCAAATATGTAAAAGAACAAATATGTAAAAAGTTGAAATTCACATAAAAAAGACCACAACAAATATCAAGAAAAAGTATCCTTTATTTTTTAAAAATGGCCAGCAAATGGGTTAGCTGTGCATGTGTGAATGAAACTCTAGTTAATAGAACAGCAATAATTTTCACAGCCTCTCAAAATTATACACCATAGTAATATACAAAACACAATTCTGTGAACAAAACTTTGAGCATGATACTCTCACAGAACATTAGAAGCCAAGGCTGTAAGGAATGATATCAAATTAAGTATATAATCAAAAAAGTAAGTTAACTGTTGGTTTCTGGTGTGTATTACTGATTGTGTGCTGCCTGAAGTTTGTTAATTATTCAATTTTACATTGAAATACTGACAATAAGCATTAGAAGGCACAAATACATTTTGTGCAAGACTGCAACAGTGAGTTGGCACTTGATGGTTGATGAGATTATAAATGAAATCTCACACACACACACTTTATTTGTTTCATTTCCTCCCTAAAGCCTAAATACACCTTGTAAAATGGATCATTTTCAGTGAAGAAGTTGTCTTAAGTATTATTTGGTGTGTATTATGTCATGGGATACGCATCTCTTGTACAAGGAAATGATCGCACGTACATATGACTTTGTCTGCCGCACACACACACACACACACACACACACACACACACATGTGCGTACACATTTTCATGTTGTGTCCCTACACATGTACAGGAGGTCCAGCTGACATGTCACTCAGAGTGTGCGGTGTTATTTTACCCCATTTCCTTTAACCCTAGATCATGACTAATCGCAATTTGCCAAGCATAGCTGTCAGACACCTGTTTTGTCCTGTGCAAGTCTATTGGTCCTGCTCTGTTTTCTTGCAATATGGAATGGAGATGATTCAGGAAATTGGTCTTTAACGGAATGATATCAACTGCACTGTACTTGTACTGCCCTTCATGTCATTTATCATGTTTTTTTTTTTATAAAAGCCAAAACAGTATTGTAAATAACCAAACCCACATTACATGTGTTTATCTACTAAGAACAAAAAAAAAAACAAAAAAAAAAACAATAATGCATGAACATAAATACATATAATAAGACTTTTATGCCAAAATGACACTGTAAGATTCAGTTAAGACTGGTCCTCTGATGTAAATGGCCAAATGTGTGGTGGTATAACACTGGCCATTCATGGAAATGTAACTGTAAATTCACATAACTGGTCCACGGTACATTCTCCAATGTATCGTCAAACCCATTTGCTTCAACACAGAAATGGGCCAAACCGTTTCTCCTACACAACGCAGTGACAGGCCTTTGCTTTACCTCAAGTGTGCACACACGTGCAATCTTAAACTGGAAAGGAGAGGGATGTACAGGATGTAGGCGATATGTCCTCATGGAGGAGTTTGGCTCACCAACAACACAATTTCTCTTTGTGTAAAAAGTATGTACAAGTGTGTTTTCATCGCAATGATATAACTTTGTATAAAATCAGCAGGCACTTTTTCTTTTGCTTGTTTCATGTTCGTATGGTCACAGGTAGCCTACCACCGTCTACACACTTTTCTACCTGCTCCGTACTTCCTTCATTAGTAGTGCATCAATCTGAACAAGTCTCTGTTGCAGAGTCTCTATTGTTTGTTTCCCCTTAAGGCCGAGACAGTGTGGTGTAGACCGGCTGGTCCCAGCTCGAGGCGGTCGGGCTGTGGGCAGGAGCCATTGACAGACTGTTAAGGATCGGACTGCTATAGGGCCTCCTGGAGGAGTGGAAGTAAGGGTACTGGTAGAGACTGGAGGGGTAGCCGGAGTAAGGGTTGTAATAGTTGGAGCTCTGGAGGTCAGTATAGTCACACTGGGAGCTGGAGAACGAGGCCGCGGCTGAAGCAGCCGACGTAGCTGAGGTGACACAGGCCTGGCTACTGTAGGAGCTGTAATCAGAGTGCGACGGTGACCCGTGGGAGTGCTCGCTATAGTGGCTCGGGCTCAGTTGCTCTGTTTTTATGTGGAGCCGGTGCTGGGCCACCTCGCTGGTGGAGGGAGAGGTGGAGGACATGGTGCTCTTGCGACTCCACGCTGATCCGTTGGCACCTGCGTGGCTGTACGAGGAAGCGTAAGAGCCACCGGCTGCTGGAGCCTGGCCGTGGCTGTGGTCTGAGGGCAGGGCGGAGGGGAGTGAGGCGTGGCCGTTGAGCGGGAGGTACTGGTCAAACTCGTGCACATCGAAGGTCTCCATGTTGCTGATGACATCAGTGCTGAGCTCAGAGATGTCGACATTGCTGAAGTCAATGTTTTGCCTGCTGCTGTCAACAAGACGACGGCCTTCATGTTTTAGATCCTGCTTCACCCCGTGGTGCAGATCTGTTTTGGGAGTAGTGGGTGGTGTAGGGGGGCCATGGGGCTGTCCTGAAAAAAGGATAATATCAGAAATAAAGTTAGAATTTTCAGAACACCAAACTAAAAACAACTCAAAGCAGCTTTCAACTACTGACATTTTCATAAAACTACGTCTGCATTCCCCCACATTTCTTCCCATACCTGCATGCTCAGGGTGGTGATGTCCGTCAGTCATCCCAGCCAGTCCTCCCATCCCTGGTTCAGCCTTGTACATATGATGGGCCAGCTCTGCTCCTGAGTCTGAGTCGCTCTGACCTGGTTTCACATTCTTCCGTCGCCGAGGCTGGTACTTGTAGTCTGGATGGTCCTTTTTGTGTTGAACCCGCAGCCTCTCTGCTTCATCTACAAATGGCCTTTTTTCACTCTCTGAGAGCAAACTATTCAAAAAAGTAACAACAATAAAACATTAAAATGTGAATTTAAACTGAACAAAAATAATTAAATTAGGTTGACAAAATTAGTATTTTAAATTACTGTCCAGGTGTGTTAAGAAAGTAACTCAAAGTAAGCTAATTAAAATTAGACATTTTTATTTTATAATATAAACACCATGCAGAGGACTTTAAAAAATTAGTTGAATTATTTTATTATAAACAAAGCTGATTCTTTTATTATACAATAATTATCTGGAGGGATCCATAATATCACTGCATACATTTTAAAAGATTAATTATTGTAAATAATATTTTCCTGCGTTTCTTTTTATGCGCATTAAGATAGTGCCTTACCGCCACAGTTTCCCGAGGGTCTTGCTCAGTTCGGCGTTGTGCAGGTGTGGATACTGATCCGCCAGTTTTCTGCGGGCCGCTTGCGCCCAGACCATGAACGCATTCATGGGTCTCTTGACGTGAGGCTTGCTCTTCAGTGATCCGTTTCCCCTCACGGGCATGGGCACCAAAGACCAGTCGTATCCTTTGAGGACTTGAGAGACAGCGTCCCGTATGCAAGCTGGGAACCGTTCGTCATCATCACCGTCCAGTTTCTTGCCTAAACTGGTAAGCAGAGACCCCTGTCCGTCAGAGCCCGTAGGTGAGGACGGAGCATCGGAGTCGGATTCGTCCTGGGACATGGAGCTGTTTGAACCCGAAGGGCTGCACGGTTGGTCGCTGACACACTTGTCATGCTCCTCTGTCATTTTTAGCATGTTTTTTTTTCAGTCCCTGGGAGGTGAATTCCGAGAAAAAGCTTCAGTGTTCGATTAAAAATCAGAAAATTAAACAGCACCACTAGATTCGAGCGCACTGGAAAGTGTCCGGTGCGCCTTTTACGCACGGCGCGCCACAGTAAATTCCTTTAGAATTTCAGTTTCAGTCAGAAGCCTCCGTTGTTTTCCTTCAGCTTTCCTGTTTGTTTGTCTTTGTGAGTTTTGTTTTCCTATGCTGTCATGGGAGGTGCGGTCGTGGAAGTTGTGGTCCTCAATGTGAGCCGAGGAGCTACACGTTACAGCAACTTGAGTTGAAGTTTTAAAATCGTCACTCCACCTTCAGCCTGGGATTGGCTGGAGCAAATCACCACTTTCGCCTCATTGGTTCATATTTGGCTTCATTATTATAATGATTTTTTTTTTTTTTTTTTTAACACCGGTGACACAGATCTGTTTTTATTAGCCTTAAGATCCACACGTTGTGCGACAAACAGGCAAACATCCTTACACAATGTGACATTTTCTACATACATAAAATTACAAAAAGAAACGAGAAAGGATTAATATTTTTTTAATGTCAGTGGATGCTTACATAAAATGCAACAACTTCAGTCTATAAAATAAGCAAAGGCTAAAAAAGATATTTAAATACAATGCATTTACATCTTTGCTGCATTGTTAATGACTGTATACTTTTGCTTATATATGCTGTTGGAGAAATAAGAAAAAGAATATCTGTATTAGAGGAAAAAATATTTCAATATTTCTGGAAAACATTTCAGATTCAATATTAGTGTAAAATCTGAAATTACCCAAATGTAGCTCATTGAAGC
>JAPTGW010000027.1:21744251-21756527 GCA_029814545.1 Apogonichthyoides opercularis
ACACACACACACACACACACACACACACACACACTCTCTCTCTCTCTCTCTCTCTCTCTCTCTCTCTCTCTCTCTCTAAGCCTTATTTATTCATCAATATTTGTGGAACCAGCTTGGAAGTACACAACAAAAGCCATAGATTACTTCAGCCTCCGTAGCTGCCTTTGTGAAAATTACATGATGAGAGTCATTGTGCTCGATTTCGATTGTGAAAATGTGCAACCCTCTTGTCTGAGTAGTCTGCTTATGAATACTTGTCTTTTGAAGATGGCCATAAAAGAGGACAGTAGAGTAGCAGTAATCATTTATTCCTTTCAGACTCTATTGATCTTCACATCATTTGCTCATTCAGTTCCACGATCAACAAAAGAACTGGTGTTGATGACCTACTCCACTCAAAAAAATATATAATTTTTTTATTGTTTCCTGTCTGTAGTTGCCACCTTGATAGATTTGTTTCAGTACAGAGCAAATAAAATACAGTTGTTATTTGTCTGCATTCACTGAAGCATGTATTGTTTGCTGTATGCTATAATGGTGGTGCTGTATGATCATATTGTCTTGTGGCTGACCTCATAGGGCAGAGTCTGTGACATCTGTAATTGGATGCAGTCACTGTTTCCATGGATACCCCAACCCATTTCAACCAAGTTATCAGTAAAACAGAAAGTGACCAGTAACAGCCAAGGATAGCAAGCATCTGTAATAAGAATCCATTTGGTTTTCATTTAAAAGATGTCAAAATTGTCAAAAGCAGATGCAAAAGCATTCCACTTTACACCTGAGTGGTTAACTTCCTAAGAGATTGTGATGCAGCAAGTTATTAATTAATGTCATACAGTACGACGCCCACAGCAAGACACATCTCAAAAATGCTTATGTAAACTGAAACAATTATATTTGTGGGCTGACACTTTGGAGGGAAGAGACAAAAGATAGAAAAGAAAATGTTCAAGGAAAATGAAAAGAACAGAGGTGTTTTATGGGATAAGACAGAAAACTCCCTTTACTAGTATAATAGAAATAATCAGAGTTGAGTGTGTGATAGTGTGATATTTATATTAAAAAAAACAACATTATAGCCATTGTAATTTGATTTTGCTTGTGATTAAATATATTGTCTGGTCAAGTATGTATGACGTCCATCTACACCTGTCTCCAAAGTACCTGTTATTTAACTGAAGTGAAATATAACTCTGTCTCACTAACGATATCATCTGATGCCAACAGTAGGCAGTCACTGATTAAACCCACAGACAGTGCAGTATTACACAGATGCTGTTCCTCAAAATGTTGTTTTTGTAATGGATTTGTATGTCCTATTGTCCCTCTAGTTGCATTTTCATTCTATTTGATGAGTGTTTTGAATAATTCAGTGTGTTAAATACCGAATAATATGTAACGCTTGGGTCTAAAGCCAAATTCTGGAGATTGAGAGGCGGATGAGTTTCTCCCATCTGGTTTCCTGTAATCCGTGCTGACCTCTTGCAATTCAACTGTCCACTTCCACCCTATTTGCACTTTGCTCCCATTGGCCTACCCACCCTTATTCAAACCAAAACACTGTTCCCTCCACACCCAAAGCTGTTTCCCATCAAAGCTATCACCATACAGTGACAAGCTTTTATCAAATATAGAATTAAATCCAGATCAGCTCATTTGTATAGATTTATGCTACAGTATATACATGAGGGATGTATTCCCCATTTCATTATTTTTCCAGTAGGGGGCATTATTTTTTTTCTAGTTGACACTGGTCTGTCTGTTTTCATTTCTGTTTTCACAACCAGACTTTGATCCTTTCACTTTCTCATCAACGTTAGACATCTTTAAGGTTCTTGGAGAATAATTAAGACATTTGAAATTATGGCTTCACTATCCTTTTTGTATTTTCTTTCCATTCATCAGCTCTTTACCTTGGTGAAATATATTTTACTAAAGTAGGTGAGGAACAGGATAGATGCGTCCCAATCTACTAATATATTACAAGCAAAGGTGTTTGCATTACATTTATTTAATACAACAATTAATTTACATTTCAGTAGAAATATACAGTACAAATATAAAATTGTTGTATATACAGAACCATATATTTGAGGGCACACAAACAAACATAAATATTTTGTGTCACTAACTGAAGTGACCAACAGCATAAGCAGACAGCATGGCTGTCCACGAGGGGAGGGACATCATTTCCCCGCAGCAGAGAGAGGTAGGTTTTCCCTTTAGGTTTTTTTAGAAGGCAAAAAGAAAATCACTTCACATCTCTAATAAAAACAATATCTGGTCACCTGTTAACAGCATCAGCGGGTGTTTGTGAACAGACTGGCACAAAACAGTTGAAAATTGGCAAGTACATCTATGCCACCACAATGGACTACATTGTAGATGTGCTCGATACATGTGGACTTTGCACTGATACACAAGCCAAAATTCAGGAACAAGTGGAGGTGTGTTAACGTTACTTGTTATTTTTTTCGAGCAATCTTTGACTCTGACAAAAAAAACAAAAAACACAACAACAACTCTGTGTTGTGTAAAATATTTCTCACCATATGGCTGAACCACTTAAACATTACAATAACCAAAGACAAGATCTTAATTTCACCCACAATTCTTTATACTTTTTAAAGATATCGCACAATGACTCTTTCTATGCTTAAGTATGGTTTATTTGTAGGTCTACACATTTAAGCCGCACAAACTCCATCGCTATCCCTTTAAGGTCTGACAGAGACAGACAGATAAGGTCTGAGACAGCCTGCTACGGCCTTGTTTTAGACTAATGTAATGTAGACCTTGGGCTTTTCTTTGGCCTCACTGTTCAGAGGCTACCACTGAATATTGAGGTCAAAAAAACAACTCATAAATGCCCTTTTTTACATTTGTCACCTTTGATATTCATCGTATATACAGACTTATCTTTGTTAGACTTATTTTTGTGTGTAAAGGTTCATCCAGGACTTTATTCTCTTTTAATTTTTTCTCAGTAAATGCTTTACATTTCTACAAGTTTAACTAAATGAAGAGCTCTCTACTTGCCACACAGTTCAATTGTGTTGGCTCTGTTGTTGTCTTCCCCCACTACCTCTATTTTCCACTTTCTTTCCTGTGCTTTAACTAAAATAGTTTGGACATTGACTATGCAACAGAACATCTAATGCACAGTGAGCTGAAAATAAAGTGAGAGAGCGCTCCACTGCATGCCTATTTAAGTAGGCAGGCAATTGAGCCTTGGTAATGGGCAAACTGGGCTTCACTGTGATCTTTGGCATTGTGTGTTAATTGCTACCTCTGGATGCATAGACACATTTTACTTAATAAGTGACACAAGTCTGGTAGCCAAGATCAATAAAAAGCAATCAATAATCATTAGCCAGGGTAGTGCTAATACACAGCCCTGTACATTGTCCTTTTTCCTTCCTTGATTTGTCTTTTCCATCCTGTGCTATTCTCAATGCCAGAAAGAAGAATGCTTAAGACAGAATAAAATGCGATATTGTTTCTCATCCTGTGAGACCATACACCAACAGAAAGCACCTATTCACAGATGAGGAGTTGAGTGCAATTACATTCACGCTGGAACAAAAAGCGTCGGAAAGGGAAATCCTAGGAGCCACTTAGAGCACAAACATTCATCAGTATTCACTAGACAGCAGACCTGTACCCTATTCTTAGATTGACATGCCACTCACTCTCAAACTGTTTCCAGTTAGAGAGAAAAACATTCCACTCCACACGGAGAAACTTGTAAAAACAAATGGCCAAATGTCAGTAGACTACAGGCTACACATTTAAATGTATTTGTTTTTCTTTGAGTGTCACAATGTTGTTCATACTATGTCCTCAACTACACCATTAACTGGGAAATAAATGAGAGCTGGGCTAAAGCAAGAGTGAATATGAGATTTGGGAACTCTGGAGTTTCGATGGAAACAGGGGAATGTGACAGAGCCTTTTTCCATGAGTGCTTGCTCAAGGCACCAAGAGGGAGGGGCTGTAAGTGTCCCTGCAGTGGCATGTCCCCTCAGGCAATGTCCTTCAGTAATCCTGGCCTTCCCTGTTGAGGTGAGGAACCCCACGTAGACATAAGGCTTTGCGTAAATGCTTTTACATTGTCAGGAGGGCAATCCATCAGTCACAAAGTCAGAGGCCCCCTCTTCTGAAAGCGGAGGCTACAGGCCTTTGAAATTATACTGCTTGACCAAAAAATATTGTTTGGCATGGCCAAATGTGCAAATTTTTGATTTGTTAAACATCCTGTCCAAAGTCCAACAGTTTTTAAATATCTCTTCTGAATCTCAAAGCACTCACATACAGAAACAACTTCACCTTCCCCAGCAGGTCCTCTGCCGCCTCTAGCTCATCGTCCACACAGATGCCAGCAAGATCCAGCAGGACTCAAGTTCCACTCTCCCATTGCGTAAAAAAAGCCCCCAACACATTGCTGCGGTGTCACAGGACGAGTGAATGACGCTGGATGCTGACGTGGGTGCACTGCTCTTTCGGGTGGGTATCAGGTTGCCGTCTTTGGCCCAATTCTGGCCTCTTGGAGAGTCACCTGTCCTGGCAGTAGGAATGCTGTGACTGACGTGCCTAGTGACGCGAGCACTGACTCCAGCAGCAGCTCTGCATAGCGTGTTAGGTGTCTATGCGAGCTCCCACAGTGACTACTGGTGTGAGAGGGGACTGTGAGGGTCATGTATCGATGCATGTAAATATGCATGCAGTACATATTTGTGTGCGTCTCCTCCGAGGTTGTTTTGACACTGGACACCTGCTGTCTGATAAAGGAGTGTGTGAGGTGTTGGTGATCCCCCCTTGCACTGATCCAAGATGGTCAAAACCTTAATGACAAGACAGATATGCAACGTCCTGTCTAACTGTCTGTCTTCATTCTATAACTTCTCAGTCCAACTTCTCTCCAGTTTAAGTCAAGTCAAACTGTAATAAAGAATAGAAGGGATTTGGCAATGGGAGCAGGTAGAGAGGCAGCTCTTATAGCCAACTCTTGGGCTCCCCATCCTGGACATGTCTCTTCTTTCTTGTCCCAGAAACTATTTTCCCCATATACCTCACAGGGGACACTGCTCAGAGGTGAATGAGCCTCCCTCTTTCTTTTTTCTTCTCTTCTTCTTGTGGACCGTCCAGCAGGCAGTGGCCATCAGTAGCAGCAAAAGCCCCATGACAAGTAGTACCACTGATACCACCTTGGTCTGAGGCAGGTCATTGTAAGTGTAGGTAACCCCTGTCCCTGCCACGCCAATCACCAGAGAGATGATTCCAAATGGAAAGATGCAGCGGTACCAGGATTTCTCCATGCCTCCAGTGGCCTGGGACAGACGCTCTAGAGAGGAAAGCACCTCAGGAACTTTGGCGCCACCAGCCTCCAGGGACTGACCCTCCTGCCCTGAGTTGGTCTGAGGCTGGGTTTGGCAAGCGAGGTGGCCCGTAGTACAGCCCATCCTGACGCCGTGGGTTGGCAGATCCTGAAACCGATCAGCAGCGTTCGCCTCTTGGATCCTGGTGAAATCAACTCTGGCCTGGAGACACAGGATGAGATAAAGAAAGGTGGAGAAAGGAGCGGGAGGTCTACATGAGAGTGGAGAAATGACTGGAGTAGGAATGGTGGGAGCGTGTCAGAAGAAGGCTTTTAAGTCCGCACTGAAATCCACTCACTTTCCCCTTCTCTCCCTCTCTGTTTCTCTGTACAGAGCCTGCTAGCTCACCAGCAGCACATTGTACACTCTGCTCATCGTAGTGGTGGGGGATATATAAGGAACTATGGAAAAGGGAGGAGCTAAGGGGGAAAAATGGGGACGTCCAAGTTCTCTGATTGGTCTTCTTTTGTGTTACGTCAAACACTGAAGCAGGGAGAAGAGGGGTTGATGAAGAATATGAAGGGGGAGGGGAAAAGAGTCGACTGCGCCCTCTTTTCTTGTCTCCCCATCACTGCATCTCAGTTGCAGTATATTTTTCTCTTGTTGGAAGAGAGATTCCCATTGGGAACAGAAAAACCTGACAGAAAATCAGAATGGGAATCCCTCATCATCCCATACTGTGATGCTACTGTTTAAAAAATGCATGATGGGGAAGAGACAATCCACACAAAAACACCAAAAATGTATCACAAATATGATGCATCTGACCATGACACTGAACCACACAATTCTTGATTTGACAGCAACACTGCACATAATGTAACCACCCACATACCCAATGCTTTGATGTAGCTACAGACACCAACCAGACACAAATATACAGTGGCTCTACTATGAAAGTATAAAATCACTTTTGAGCATGCCCACATGTAACTGAAACAAATATAAAAAAAACATAGGCAGCCCCCACTGATTTCCCACCCACATACACTGCTGGTGAGAGTCCTTGGTGAATGAAGGCAACCTAGTAGTACTTAATCCCTCGTGCGTTTTGCCTTCAGCTTGTCTGTGGAATTAAATTCAACGTTGCCAGCTCTTTTCTCTTACGCTTGCTAATCTACCTCCTCCACATCTGAAAAGCCATATTCAGAAAGGATAAATGTGTACACACAGCTGAGTGTCTGCTTTTATCTTTGTCCATTTCTGAATTACCTACAGGAGTATTTGATCCTTTTTCCTTTTCCAATCTCTTAAACTGAGACCTCAAAACTGATAGTGGCAATTTGCTGTTGTATCACAGCCAGGAAAGGGCATATCAGTGTAACTGAGGTTAAATGAGCATAATGATTCTGAGACAGCAAAGCTATTTGATGTGATTTTAGGAACATTTATTTAACAAATGAATGCTAAAAAAAGGGTTATCTAAAAGAAATTGCTCATACTATAAATGCAGGTAAGAGGCACTTAAAAATATAACCAAAACCTTTCTTTCATAGAATGATGGCACAGCAACAGATTTTCACTTCTGAATTACATGCAAGAGATTCCTGATCTTTGGCACACAGTATGCTTAATATTCTCACAGACATGCCAAACATGCCTGTATGCAGAGGACAACAGGTCCTCAGTTCCACACTGTTCTCCTTTCCCTGAAATAAAAAAAAAAGTATTTGTGAGGGGGAGCTGGATTAGACTGGCTAAAAGAGTGGGAAACAAATAATAGACCCTAACACAGCCTAATTGATGATCTCTGCTGCATTTCAATGGGCAAAGAGCTGTCGCTGTGCAAAAGAAAAATAAATGGGGGTAAGGTATGGGTGTGAGAAGGGATTTTGTGGAGAAAAGAGATGTTCATGAGAAAAGGGCACGTGAAGTGGAGTCCTTTGACTACAGTCCAGTTTCTGTGGATTTGTGCTCGGGCTCACGTAGTGCAGTGGAATAAGGATGGGAAGAATGCGAAAATGGGAGGCATAAATGAAGTCAACAATTAGGAAGGAATGGGCTTGACAAAGAAATTCTATTCTATCCCTGCCTTTGTGAAAGTCTGTATGACAGCGCTGACATAGGAAAGAAAATTCAGCTTCTCCCATGGAAAATAAAAATTGTTTTGATCTTCCATTATGTGATAAAAAAAAGAGGGGGGAGGGGGCGTGAGAAAAACCGGGCAAAGGCGTGAGAGATGTGTAACCTGGGTAGGGCCAGGCCAGTGCTGGTGGGAGTGGGAGTGGAAGGGCTCTGTTGGTGACAGCCAGAACAAGCAGCAGCTGATGTGTGCAGGTTACAGGAAGGCTGAGTTGCGTAGGCACAACTCCCACTGAGACCTGTGTGTAATGTTGACGTGACATCAAGGATGCCGCTCTGCCTCCTCCTCACTCCCTTCACACACTGATCCAGACTACTGGGACAGACCAGAAGCTTTCAGCACATTGCTTCAGTCCCATACAGATGACTTGGCTGCAGTCCATATGAGTGGGGAGACACTGGTGGTACTGCAGCAGAGGGATTTACTGCAAGACGGTATTTATGGTTTAAGCGAGCAGCAGTTGTGCACAATTTACTCTGGACACATGCAACAGACCAAGCTCAAATAGTTCTCTCTCCTTTTCTCCTCTCCAGAAGGAAAGTAACCATGTCCGGCTAAGAGCGTGCAGGGACGTCGGCCCCCTAGAGCATCATATTTATGACTCAGCCAGCTTTGAATGTGTATGTTTCTGTGTTTGTGTGCTCATGAGGGTTGGTGCAGCGAGGCTCAAACACCCACGTCCTGCTGTGTGAACCCAGCGACACCTGTTGCCCAGTCTGGTGCAGCCAATGCCATCCACACGTCATCTGTGTGCATGAGCCTTTTAGGCCTCTCCAAGCCCTTCTGCATCGCACATACTCCCTCATATCAGAAACGTGAAGGGCAAAACCACAGATGCCAATTTTCCCAGATCACAGAAGTAGTGTCTTCCAGGTTAGAGTGGGAAGAAAAACAAAATGAATGCATCCAGAGGTAACCAACACAATGCACCAAACACAACCACACACACCAATTGAACTATCTTTATTCATGGGACCTCTAATGTTTCCAGTCAGTAAATGATGTTCTGCTCACTAACCATTATTTGATATTAAGAAACTTTCTTGTAAATGTGCAGTGATTCAAAAATTGAACCCAAATGGCAACAGATTTAATGATATGGATGCAACAGTAAAGTCATGATTGTAAGAAGTCTCAAGTGACTTACTATGTGAATAGAGTGCCACCTGCTGGCACTGCCTGTGGTGAAACAGGGTCTGGGTTAATAGCTCACGGCTTAATTTTTCCCATTATACATTACAATGATTACACAGATATGAATTATTATGATATGTACCCAAACTCTGAATTTAATGTGTGGACATAGAAAAATACTAATTTTGCTATTTTCAAAGTGACATTTGTCAGAAAACACTAACATCCAGAAAGTAAAAATGTCTCGATATAGTTGTTGTGTCCTATAAAAAAATCTATGTCAATATTTGGAACTTTAGCATCTCTTAGCCAGAAACTACAATAGATATATTACAAATGATTACACAGGATAAATACACTCACAAGCACCACCAGTTGTTGTAACGGTCCTGCAAAAAAACCCCAATTTTGTTCATAATCTTTAAATGTATTGACATTTTCACTGAATTGTTGTTTTACTGGATCGTCTTGTATCAAAGTTTTTGTCATTATAATAAATATAAGTGAGGTGGATAAATATGAATTAGATTAGAATTAATTAGATTCTATCACATTATGCTAGCTGATACCCCAGTATAACATGCTCAGTGGTCAGGTTCAGAGTCGAGGACTATTGCAGGGAAACGCTCTCCTCCTTCTCCCAGTAGTGAGTACATGTCTCTTAGCAGACTGGGATTTGGACATCCATGTATACTGGAGGAGAGCTGTGGGGTCACAGCAGCCAACAGACCCTGTCACAAAAAACAAATTAGCACATTATTACTGAGTTGTTACTGACTGTGCAGTTTTTCCAGGTACTTGTGAACCTGTATAATACCATACCTGTTCTAGAAAGATCTCCTGTTGCAACAGTACTACCTTCATCCTCAGCTTCTCCAGCTTGCGGAGCTCTGATTCTGTTGTGTAGGATATAGTTTGGGGCAGGGGTTCCATTATCCCATTTTGCCACTCACTATTTGCCCCAGTGGAGCAAAGGCAACCCCGGTCTGGCCTCCATCGATCCCATGCTTCCCACTCTGACGGAAAATATGGTTATTTTTAGAGTGTGAGCTTGAGCAACCATACCCTAAAACCTTTTTCTGCTCTGCTGCCTCAGCTTTAAATAGCTAGCCCTCGCCACGTCAGGATGGACAGCTTTAAAACCCCGCCATCACAGGGAGGGGGATCTGTCGAGGCCAAGGAAAGTACTGATCTGGCACTGAGGTTTCACTGCGGCTCTGTTTTCATTTTCCATGCACCAAGATGGAGAAGCTGCATTAGCTCGTTAGCGCAATACTTTTGTTGCAATCACTTTTCAAATACCATCAATACACAATCAATTACTAATTCTTCTGTAAGTAATATACAATATTCACAGCACACTAGACCTACAGTGGTAGATGGGATGTATAGGATTCCAGTGCCAGATGGATACGTGTGGCCTAAACAGGGAATTTGAAATGGTGAAAACTTCTCCCACACACTGGCTCTCTATCAACATAGTTATACTGTGTGGAGCTATAACTGGTAAATATAAACAAAACGCTTTCCCTAAAGGTGACAGTCATCTGAGTGGTGTGAATGGAAAATCTCATTTAGCTTCATTATAATTGTATCTCTCGAGGTAATGGAAATCATACCACATTATAAACACATGCTGAGTGAGCGATACCGTCACACCAGACCTAATTTGAATGCAGGGTCACAATTTCCCCCCACCAACACTATGTCCTGTTTATTCCATAAGTATTCAGCTCCAGGAAAGTCACCTGTTGTCTGTTTGGAAATTGTTTTCATAATGTTATTTTCTGCTCATGAGCCTCACACAATTGAAATGAGACTGGATGTGTTATTTACTGAGATGGAACAATTACCATGAAAGATGAAGTTATGCTGTTATCAAACAACATACTTACCTTGTTTCAGCTGGTCTGCCACGTTCTTAATGTCTGCTGCTGTCATTGGAGACGTCTCAGGTGTTAGACAGGAATCCTTATTTTTCTGACCACCTGCACAGAAATTGAATGTATACTGTGGAAATATTTTCTTAAAAAGCAGGGCATGTTTAGTTTGGTTCCACTACATTAACTGGTAATTGGATAAAAAAAAAAAATCAGAGAAGAGAAAGTAAAGAAAATTACTGATATAGATATTACTCTGATGTATTTTAAGAGTTTTTCTTTAATTTTGTCATCCTCACACTCATGTCATCCATCTAGTCTACTCATCTTCATTCCTTCATTGTCTATTTGATGTATAAATATCTGCATGTATGACTCTGGTGAGGCTTTTACCCAGTGCCCTGCCTGCTGCTGAGGTCTGTTTGGTTTCAAGATCCTTTGTGTGGCTGTTTTCCCTGAAGTCTTTTCCTTGGTGAGTCAGTCTGTCCACCAGAGCGCAGATCTTTTCTGGGCAACCACATGGCCAGTTCATGGGGAACTACAGGCGTCAGAGATCCCAGGTCAAGGACAACATGCTGAGCATCCAGACGGCTTAGAGAGAGGAAAAAGCTGGAACTAAACTGTTCGGAAATTTGACTCATTTCTAACGTAGTTTTTGAGGAATTCTTACTAAATAATGACAACTTTACATGAAAAAAAAATATATCTGCAGATATTTTGAGGAGCTTTTAGGAAAATAAAGGATACCGTAGCTCTCATTCGCTCCATGAACAGACCCCTCCCAGATGCAGGTTTTGTTTGTACTGCAACCACTTTGTCCCACAACCTATAAATAAAGCAGGAAAGAAAAACTTAGCACCTGATCAGACAGTGTACAAAGAGCAGTTATGGTCTAAACAAAGGGATTTGGTCACCTGTTTTGCTTGGTCTTCAGATGTTTCCATTGTGGTGTCTTTGCACAAGGCAGCCTACAGATACAGGCAAGGAGCGATTAGAATGAAACAGAATATAAATGTTAATTTCCCCAGTCTAAAATTCACAAAGAAAATTTGTCAACTTGATCCAGGTTGAGTTTAAAACATACCCATTCTGTTGAGGCAGACTATGAGCTCCAAACTCCTCTGGTTTTGAAAAAGGAACCAGGCTATGTGAAGAAGGTGCAGCTTTGCCCAGGTCTTTGGTACTCAGCACAGTGCTTCTGACAGTCTTTATGAGTCTACGCTGATCCGAAGCCTGCACAATCCCAGTTGATAACACAAAATGGTTCTGAATTGTGTTTCTATTTTTTGTGGCTTTGAACTGTCCAGGTTTGTGGCAATCTACTGGTCTGAGCCCCACTGTGGAGGAAACTGACCTTGAACACTTTCGGTCGTCTTTTCTGCCAACAGTGGCAGATTTAGACATTGACCTACTGCTTGTTGGATTTCCTCTACAAATACCAGATGCCTGTCTTGCTTCTTTTGATGTAAGACCTGTAGTGCCAAGTTCATTTTGATGTCCAGGTTTTTTGTTACTGTTGGAATGTTTTATTGAAGGTTCTAAACCACTGCGAACTCTAAGTGCTTTTTCCAGGGCTTCCTCAAGCAATTCTAGATCTTCTTTCTCCACAGGTGAAGTATCTGTGCCAAAAAAAGAAGAATACAGGAGAGGGGATGGAGGAGAATGGTTACTGTTGAAATTATGTTTTAGTTAGGATTTTTAGGTGTGTTTTTGTATCATGTTTCCAAGGACCAAATTCAGCCTATTATCAGTGAGCTCAGCCTGTGCATAATTCGTTTTGATTTGTAACATACCAAAT
>JAPTGW010000027.1:21839800-21853280 GCA_029814545.1 Apogonichthyoides opercularis
TCAAAGACCTCCACTCTGTCCCTTACACAATTCTTTCCATCTTTATTAATACCATATTGCTCATTTGCCTGTGTATTTCTGAATAAATAAAAATCCCCCACCCTGTATCCCTCCATTCCTTTGAAATGAGAAGCACACTTTGGTTGTGTTCCAGGGGTGACAGGCGGTTTTGTTTAGGTACTTTTTAATTCCACTGGTGTCTGTTTGAAACACACCCACAGACACACACTCTACACCCCCCCCCCAGTACCTCCTTTTATTTCCAAAGAGGGACAAGGTTTTGAATGTACGTAGTTGTTTCTGATGCAGCCAGCAACAATGGCCCCCTCATCATTCTCATCATTTCATCATCACTCCACCCCACTTCCTTAATTTAATTAACTTCATTCCATCCTCTTTATCTTGGTGCAATGATTAGATCAGCACATTCCATTTCTGGTTTCTTCATTGATGTTTTTTCACTTAAAGTCTTTCAACACCTACCACAAACCAAAGGCTGAACTTAGGGTTTTGGTGGCACTAACATTAAAATGTGTCACAGATGACCTGTCTCCTAATGACATGGAGTAAGGAAGGACATTTCATCCCTGAGTTTAATGAATTGAGTGTCAATTAGAGTACGGAATCATAAAATGTGGACTATATAGGTAGCAAAAAAGAAAAAAAGCACAAGACAGCATACTCTTTCTTTTAATAAGTATGTTTAATCTACAATAAAGGAGAAGTTCCATGTTCTTTTCTTAAAATTGGTCACCTCTGTATAATTTTAAAATTCCGCCTCCACATTTTTATACATTTCTGATGTCTCAATAAAAAAAATTTGTTTCACTCACTAGATTGCTATTTGCAACATTATGCAAATTATGTGGCCCTTTGTTCATTTTGTCTAAGACTTCCATTAAATACTGCTGTCTATCTAAATTATGGGGAAATAATAAACTAATCAATTTATCTGTGATCACAGTAACTGCCATGGATTACCTAATTTTGTTTTTATAAGTTCTTCCTCTAATAACAGTATAACATGCATTTGTAGTGTGATAATTGACATTATCTACAAATTTTAAATGATTATAACCCTTAAAATATGTTTGCTCAACCAGTCAAAAATGCAATACACATGATCAGGATGACACCAACTTAACTTTATTTGTAGCTACAAAAAAAACACTCAGATACGGTTAATATTTGTGATTTCCTAACCCACCAAATCAAAAGTTTGACTCTAATAGAGCCTTAAGTTTGGTTTTGGCATCTGTATGTACAAGGATTAAAAAAGACTCACTACCACAGACAGGGGAATGAAACAAAATGCCAGGATGAAAACTGCGTTCAGATTGTAAGTTGTGACTCAGTTTTAATCATCCGTTTCCAGTGTGAAAGGATATGGAAGGCCGTTCTTGGGGTCAGGGAGTAGAGATGGTAATGATGAGTGACTAGGACGGAAAAAAAATATCTGCTTTGGGGAAATCACACCGCCATTTGTTTTTATATCTAATAATTTTCCAAACAGCACGTGAAATGAATTACATGTGTGCCTGCTGATGTATTCTGCCAAGAAGCAACAAAGTCAAATTCTTCCTCTTGCTTTCTTTTCCCGTTTTTCTTGCCTTCTTGCTTCTCATCTTTCTCCCGTTGCTTTGTGTCAGAGTAGCATCTGGGCCATCTGCTGGCACGGACTGGCAGCCGTATGGCATTGGAGAAACCGGTGGCACACCACACATCATCTGTTATTAGTACTTCAGACAGATTTAGAGGGAGGGGTGGTGGGATGTGGGGCAGGAAAGTTGGAGTGAGTAGAGAAATAAGCAGGGAGCCAACAACTGGAGCCAGAGAACCAGGTTCCAAAAACAAAGTGGTGGTGTGTTTTCTTTACTCAGCTCTTCTTTTCCTTCTCTGCTCTGCTCTTTTGCTCTCTGTTGCTACTCCGTAAGAAAAAAAGAATCCTAGGTGCTCGCTGATTTGTTTGCAGCCACATGAAAGAACATGATTGCAGCTCAGGAATAATAGAGGTCTGTCTCCCCAGACAATAAAAATCACATCTCATTTTGGTAGACGTTTTAAAATTATGTTGCTGCTTAAACATTTTGTATTGTACTCATTACTTTATAATGAGCCAAAGGCTTTGTCTTGTCTTGACTTTTGTGGAGTTAATTTCATACCCCCTCTGATTACTGTAAATACTGCTGGCTGTGGTTGGAGAGATGGCGGGGGGGTTACTGTGAGGTCAGCTGTGCTGTGTGGGCAGTGAGGCTATTTGCAAGATTGAAAACAGAGAAAGAGAGGCAGGAAAAACCGACAGTCAAATAAAGGATTGAAAAGTGTAAGCGTTATTTGTAGTCACATGACCCAGTGCTTTAATAGAAAATACAAGCTGAAAGGCATTGAAAAGGAGAAAAAAATTGTTTATTCAGGAGAAATATGTAGTAGTAGTCAGTATTGGATTTTTTTTGTGGTTAAGAATTGTGAAAAGGGTCTCAAGAAGCTACAATGGGGGCCATTGAGCAGTTCAGGCTGAAGTAGCGTCAAAGTTGGCTCTCATTCAGGAACCAGGTTTCTCTTAAAGCTAGGGAAAGAAAAGAGGAACTGTTTTATAGAAGGAAAGGAGAGAACCAGACACACACGTACACATACACATACTGTTCACCCTTTCTCCATGTTGCCTTCACATACATGAACATTTGCAGATCCCTGGCCAGAGACAAAGACAGAAACATGCTTGCATTCTTTTAGCCCCAGGCATTATTCTTATCTGACCTCATCTTTGTATCCTATCTGTCTTTTTACCTGGAGTAGCTCCAATGTACACACATGCTCACAATTTAAGCCTCATCCATTACCTGCTATCCTGCATTTTTTTTTTTTAATTTGACAAATAAGAGACAAATAGAGGCTAAGCCCTGTGACGAAAATAATTAAAATGTCTTTGTGTTAAGTTTATGAGAAAACAAATTTTAAAAGTTTAAGGAGTGGAAAGATGACAAAGAAGTTACAGTAAATCCTGGCGTGCATTGTTTCTCTAGTTTCCTTAGGAAGTTTGCTCTCTGAGCAAATTGGTTAAATAGGGTCTGCATGACAGGAGTGATGCTGTTTTATGGGTTTGTGTTGTTTCTACAATGCTGTACACAACAGCTCCCAGCTACGTGCTTAGGCCAGTATATGCATATTTGTTTTTGGGTGTGGGTGAATGTGCGTGCATGTTGCCTCAATCCCCTACCAACATCCTACCTATAAAACACATGGGTGGTCAGCCTGTTTATTGTGTGGGTTTGCAAACAATGCTCAACCATTAGGTTTAGGCTAGTAAATCATCCACAATGAATAAATCCACTTACTACCTTTACCCAGATGTTTTCAATCATAATCTTAATTTCCATTTTGCATCCCACTCATTGCAGTTAAGAAAGAACTCCAAAGCCTCTTGTCCACTGAAAGTTCACATAAAACAATCTTGTAAAAGTTTTGTTTTGGGCGATGGTGAACTGTTGAATACAGCAAAGAGAATGTAGGAGTTTTGTTTATCGTTTCACTTTGGAAACTGCTGAAATGGTATAAAGTATTTAATCCTGTTGTAGCCATGCTCTCTGGATCACAATGTTAGTTGTTACATCAGTTCAATGAGTGAAATATCTCAAAAACAGTTTTGTCAGTGTGAAACAAACTTTGCTTTTCACCTCTCCTGAAAGGAATTTACAAACATACACAAACACTCCAAATTTGCTGTGTGAGTGAGTTAAAAATCCAGTACAATTATGGTTGCACTCTTACTAATGTTCTCCTCTCTTACTCTGTCTTGGACTCTCCCTCCTGTAATCTTCCTCACTCGATGAGTGATGGCCTAAACTGGAAGCAAGTAAAAAGCAAACCTAATCCTCCCACCCAACCTGCCAATCTTTACCTTTTATGAGTGAAAGGTGGATGAGACAAAAAAAAACAAAACACTTCATCTGTTTTAGTTTTTGATATTCATTTAATGATAATATCAACTTTTTTCCACTTGTACAAATAAGTTCACAGAATTGAAATAAAAAAAAAAAAACAGAATAATGACAAAGCGCTTCCCAAAATTAACAGGGAAATATTAACATTCACATTGAAAACACTTTTGTTTATCTTCAATGTATATTATTTTACAGACAAATATTCCAGTTGCATCAATTGATTGTTTTTGTGGGTCTTTAGGGTGTTTTGTTAGTATAAATATGTCATTGGAAATGCTTGGAAATGCTGTAGGTAAATACATGACCTTTTATAGATGTGCTTTTGGTGTATTTACTAATTTGTAGAGTTGTTTGGAGCCTGATATACTCCTAGGTATGTGGATTTGTGGGGAGTGTGTGTGTGGGGTGATTGTAACTTGATGTCTGCAGGTCTATACACAAGACAGAACATGCACTTGCATTATCACTGAAGTTGACATTTTACGTGTCATCTACACACGCACACACACACACACAAAAGATTACTTTGAATCGTTCTTTAACCCTTATCCACAGATATTGATCTCAGCACTCAGTCTGTGTCTACATTATTACCTCCTGTTGCAGTGTCTGGATAAGTGCAAGTGAGCAAATCTATGATCCTCATTACCCAGAAGCAACTGAGCACACCGTTATGTAGAGGAAGCTATTTTTACTTTAGGGAAACACAATACACAACCACTTTTTGCTTTGTTGTGGGCCAGGAAAAGGAGTATATGAAGTTCTCTTTTGCTGCGTGTGTTTACTGTAACTAGGCCTAAACTGGAAAGAACCCAGAAACAGTGTTCAGTCAACTTCAGTCAGTTTTCACCTTTCTGCTTTACCCTTTCTCTTAGTGACAGCAAAGGAGACCAAAGGTTTCAGAATGGAAAAGGGGGATTTAGTATCAAGTGTGTCCAGACTCACATCTACTTAGACTGTCTGATATTCTGGACGCAAAGCCCTTTGACTGACTTCACTGGTACCAAATGAGTTTTAATCTTCAAAGATTTTAATCTGCTGTTTTGTCTGTTAGTCACAAGAAGAGGGGGGTGGTGGGCACAGGGGGATATTAACAGTCATAACGTTGCACAATAAAAATACAACAGAGACACAAGTATAAAAAAAAACATAATACAAAACCAAAAAAAATCACAAGATAGCCAAATAAAGCAATACAAGCATCATCTATTTTCTCCGCATGACTTCATTTGGTGTCTTAAAGATCATTCACAGCAAGCACTGCTCCCTTTGGGGTAGTACTGAGGAGTTTCAACACACAACAAAAACATTTGCTGAGTATTTAAGTGGGCTGTTGTGATTGGCAAAAGGTAAAACAGCCCTGTTTTAGTGCACACTCCTTTTTCAACAGATTAAAGAGGTCACTATGCCCCTTTACCCTACGTTACAGCTACTGGCAGCACACCATCTGTCCCAGCATCTCTTGAACTGTTGCTGACAGCACAGCGACATGAACTGACCATTCCATCAGTGTGAGTGGAGAAGAAGAAGCAGAATGCAGCATGTAAATGTAGAGGCACTTATGATGCTTTTCAAGTCCAAACAAATGTTTCTGAACACATTTAATGTCTGCTTAGACAACTGGAGGGCATTAATTTAAATATAGTCTATGTCCAGTTTCTCCTTTGCTGGTTGTTGACTCATCAACTGTCCTCCTCCTCTCTTACAGCATTTGTTGCTGGTTTGTGTATTTCACCAATGGTAAAAACACAGCTGAGGAATTAACATCCTCCTTTATTTCTGAGTAGTTCTGGCACATGTGTCAAAAGTAAGACGGCTTGTGTGAAGACATATTGTTATTTGATGTACAATGGTCCTGTAGCAGTAACACCTCATATTCCAGATTACCATTCTGAACAGCAGGTTCAGGGATCATAAGTTGAGGCTGTTTTTGAGGCAGTGCCCCATTGTCCACAGCAGCCTTAACTCCATCTAACTCCAACTGGGAAGGCTCACAGTCTAGGTCTAGGTGACCCTTAGCCCTCTTCTTCCGGAGATAGCATATGACACCCACTGCTGTTGCTATAAGTACCAGCAGAAGCAAAATGGCAATTGCAGGCACTAGCATGGTAGTCAGTTCCTTCTCTGTGTACTGCTGCTTTGAGAAATTGTTTTCAGGAGCTGTATGAGCCTCAATGCAGACACTGTCAATACCACTGGGAGCACCTAGTGGACTGGCACACACAGTATAAGTGGAGTTAGGCTTCAGACCTCTGAGTACATACTCTGGATAGGATGCTGGTAAACTGAGTTGGATCGGCCTTCGATCTGGTCCGGAGAGATTGCGGTAGGTTAGGCGGATTGCACGGGTTTTGGGGCGCATTTCAAAGTAGCGATGAAGATCTAGCAGGATGGAAGTTGGTGTTGATTGATGAGAACTGATGTCTGGTACATCTACAGTGACAGTTGGTATGGGCTTTTCAATTTCAGGAGGGGGAGGTATATCATTTTCCTTATTTTCACAAAATATTCCAGAAGTACCAGGGAGACAGGTACACTCTACTTGACCATGCTCATCTAAACGACAAGTACCCCCATTCAGACACGTGTGAGAGGGGCAGAAATGTTGCTCGTCCTCTGGATCTATGCTACTGCTGCTTGGAGAAGCTGCAACAGGAGGTAGGGGTGAGTCATCTTCTTCGTCTATAGGCTTGTCACTGGCTCTTGGATGTGGTATTGCTCTAGTAGTACTCAATGATGTAGTGACTGGAACAGGCATGGTAGTAGTAGTTTTGACTGTACTAGTTGTGACTGTAGTTGTGGTAGGGCAGCCAAAATCCCTATGCTCCAGTCTTTCCAGCACTTTTCCAGCATTAATAGGTGGGAAATGGCAGCGGGTCTCCTCTGTTCTTTCCAGCGTGATACTCTGGGCTCTCAGCCATCTTGGGAACCAGGCTAAAGTGCAGAGACAGTTGAAAGGGTTCTCTGCCACTGTGAGTTTCCTAAGGTGGGGGAAGAGCTGAGAAAACTCATCAGGAAGGCCCTGCAAGCTGAGGCTGCTTATATCCAACTCCTGCAACTCACCAAGGTTTTGCAGGTCTTGAACTTTCAGAGGACCCATAGGGTTCCCAGCAAGGCTGAGGTGAATCAGCCCCGGGGTCTCTTTTAGCACTGGAGGAAAGATCTCAAGTTGGTTTCCAGAAATGTCCAGCTCATGCAGGTTTTTCAAATTTCCTATCAGCTCCTTATTCAGGCTGGTGAGCCCCACCCCTCCAAGTTTGAGTGACTCCAGGTTTGGCATCTGGAGGTCTGAGGGGCCAAGGTTTGGCAAGACATTAAAGCGAAGATCCAGTAGCAGCAGTCTTGGCATTGAAAGGGCAGGCAGAGATGTCAGCTGGTTGCCCTGCAGTTTTAGTTCCAGAAGGTGCTTCATGCCATCAAAGGCAGCGGGATGAATGGTCTTTATATGGTTACTATACAAGTAAAGACGCTCAAGCAGTGCCAAACCTTGGAAACATTCCTCCGATATGTAGCTGATCTGATTGGATGACAAGTCCAGATTTCTCAAAGAGGTCAAAGGCTCAAACACCTTGTCAGGAAGTTCTGTCAGTTTGTTTTGACTGAGATCCAGCATTTCCAATTTCTCCAGACCATCAAAGTCCTCTCTGGTCAGGCCTTCAATGCCATTGGCAAAAAGGTAGAGGCTCTTTGTGGGTGGTGGAACTCCCTTAGGAATGGTAGATGAGTGTCTTTGGAAACACAAGATGGATTCTGGTGTGGAACAGGAGCAGTCCCTTGGGCAGTCGGTGGAGCAGGTGCCATCCGGATGAAGAAGGAAGAGGAGGAAGGGCATCAGCGGAGTGAGAAAGATCTTCATGGTGCAGTCTCTTTCTCTCTTCCTGCTCGACCTACGAAGCAAAAAAATACAGATTGTCAATAAACAGTGTGTTGATTCAGAAAATAACATTTTTTTCAGTGTGATACAACAGAAGTTCACACAGCACCCAAATAAAGGTCTAGGTCTGACACAATGGATTTCTTTTAAAAGGCATGGTTTTCCTTACACAGACTAATTTCCAGACCAGTTTCTTTAATTCGTGTCACAGAATGAGATTACTATTAGAGGTTTAACTGCAGTGATCAAAGACCTTTTGAATCACAAGGTCTCTCAAACAGTAGGGCCTTAGCTATAACCTCAGTGGTCAGAGGGAGTTTTCTGCTCTGTTTGGAGAGAAGTTGATATTACAGCATCCTGCCACACTTTTTTGGCTAAAAGAGTGCCACATTCTGCAGTGATCTGCGTAATTCACAGTATTTTGGAATGCCAAAACCATTGTTTCCTTCTTAAATGTTCCTACCACATGTGCATATAGAAATATGTGTGTGTGTTGGTGTTTGTATGTAAGTCTTAGCTGCCCACCCACTGCTATTTGCTTTACTGCACATTTTGTGGTTATAAAGGAGTCACAGTTAACCGTTCTCTGTATGTTTATGATAGACTCTGCAGTCTATGAAACACACAGTTTTGTTCATTGACACAGCTGCAATGAACATATCCATCTTCCTTTGTAGTGCACTATTTGTACATTTTAATGTCTCTTAAAAGCCACTGAAAGAGTGAAACACATACACACACCCTCAGAAGGATTTACCATAAACACTGTTCTGGATTGAGTTTCATATAACAGTACGATGTCAGCTTTGTGTGGCTGTGTATCTGCCATACTGCACGTGGCCGTGCATCTGTGGATGATTTACTTTGTGGTGTTGGAGAGGAGCTTCACTGATAGCCTGAAGCTGCTTTTCTGACCATAACACAAACTTTCTATGTTGTCATTTTGCAGACTGACAGTTACTTGCCAAACAAGTGTCTCTAATACTATAAAACAGACGAAATGCACAAAGAACAAAGGAAGTTGAACATCCAGAGGATATGCTACTTTGATTTAAACCCTTTTCACCTGCGCTTAAGCCATGACAAATCATACAGCCAGTCGAGTATCAACGCAGTGTTTGATGAAAGGGCTAAAAAAGGAAGGAATGATGGATAGTAGCAGGAGAGGACTGAAGAGAGATCCAAAAGAAAATAGTTGCCGACAAGTGTCTCTGTTGCAGTTTATCATCCTGTGTTATCGAGTGAGATGGCCTTAGGGTGAACAGGCAACATCTTCATGTCTTGGCCATTGCTCTTCTTTTAACAGCATTCTTTCTTTTACTATCAAGGTGAGTTTTTGTACATTTTAATTGTAATTCTTAATCATACTGCCATCCCAGCTTGAGTTGCTTAAACACAGTCTCTGTCTTTCATTATTATTGTTGTTATCATGATAAAATTGTTATTGGTTGGGATAAATATCTTACTGCTCATAAAAACATCCTGAATGCTCATGGGAGCTTATTATAGAACCTTAAATGGTACAGTTGTCAGTGTCTGTGCTGCACAAATACCTGAACGAGAAGCCAAATATGTGTGAGCAACAATTTTACACAGAGAACATTCTGTACTCGCGCCATTTACCAAGGGTTATGGCTTCTTGCACTAAAAACGCCAAAGAAATTGCATTGGTGATTTTGTTTTTCCTGAGTTTCTGTACTTTACTCTCTGTTACATAGATAAAATAGAGCATTAATGTATTTTTGTCAGTGCTAACAATTATAAGACTCAGCACGTACACTTACATTATCAAATGTGATGGGCAGCCACATTCTGAGAAATAAAATAGTGCATATTGAAGTATTGTATATATTCTGTACAGGTGACATTAATGTAATGATAAAGTTAAACAAAGATTAAAAGACACCTCCTATCTGATTTTCTTTTTTGTATTTTTATTATGTTTATTTATGTTTATTTCTCTGTAAAAGTTAGTCTGTCTTGTGGTAATGAAAACATAACTTAAGCTAAGTACCACAGCTGCTGACAAAATCTCCTCTTTCATTTATTTCTCCTTCCTCTTATTGTGTCTTTTTTTAATGAAACATAGTCTTTGCAAAAAGAAAAAAGCATAGAGTCAAATATCAGAACTTGGAGAGAAGATCAAGGGTTTTGGGACGCAGCAGAGAGACGGAGGAAGGGCCAGTATCAGCTCATCACGCCACTGCTATGGCATTTATTTTCCTTCTCTTTCAGCATACTTTTCTTTCCGCTCCTCCTTGAAATTGCAACCTCCTTGGAAGATTTCTTGATATCTTATTTTCCCCCTCCAATGTATAAACATAAAGCAATCAAGGAATTCACTTAACCCTGCTGCTGACATGTTATTTCTATTAGCAGCACAGGAACAACACTCAACTTTTTGCTAATTACATTGAGATGAACATCTGACAATGATCGTTTGCTGTTGACTGGAGCTGAAGGGGCAGTAAAGGTGAAGGGTTGTAGTCATCTGGAAATTTACAAAGCTGGAAAGTTATTTAAACAGGTGGCTAATTGAAAAAGCCTGTAAAAGGTTTTTGGATATATGTATGCCTGAGGGGCCTGGAACAAAACTAAAAATTATAACATTTTATTTGGTCAGCTTGGAAATAAAATATTTAATTGTCGCAATCAATAACGAATATTCTTAAATTATGCTAAAATTATTTTAATGGTTAGAAGAGAATGCTTTGGTTTTATTCTATTGCTCAGAAATCGTGGAGGTCTTTCACAATAATGGATGGAAAGTGTTCAAATGTGTGGTGCTCCACGTGCATACAACATGGGTAAACAGTCAGATTTGGGAAGACAGCCAGGACTCAGATGTTAATATTATACATGTGTTAAATGTCACGTTAATATTTCAGCCCAGGATGCTAGTGTGGCAGGGCACAAACTACCAGAGATTTCATTGTTTACGTGAAGGAAGTATGTGCCTGAAGGCTTCCAATGAATCCAATCACATTCCTTGTGGAGACAGAGAAACTTGACTTTGGTACAGTATATCAGAGCCAAAGACGGGTATAAGGGTCCAGTGCCAGAATATACAACAACATCAAGGCCGTCGTGAGAGAAGAGCTATGCTGATAAACCTGAGAATATTTTTCCTAGAAACTGAATGTGATGATTCTCTCGTAGCTCCCCGGGGCAGAATGTTTATTTGAGTGTGCCTCATTCCAAACTGGGCCAAGCACATCTGATAACCCAGAGAAGGAGAAACAATGGTGGAGGTGGACTGGAGGGGTTTGATGAATGCTGCCAGATTACTGATAAAACGTAGCTTGAAAGTTTGGATTTTCCCAATTTTCTTTTTTTTTTTTCAGTGTGTCTTGTGGCAGGTCTGATCAGTGTATAAGATAGAAGCTAATCATGGTGTACAGTGCGGATTCACAGCTTATGCTGGTGCCTGAGTGTGTGGCTTTAGCTTAAGTATTTTGAAGTGAGTGGATATGGAGGACCCAAAGAGAGAATGAGAGGTAGCAGAAAGAGAGTCTTGTCGTCCTGAGCAAACAGAAATGCCCCCTCCCATCTTCCCTTCCTCCTCCTGGTTTCTTGAGTTGTAATTTCCTTTTCTCTCCCTTGCGCACTTGTTGAGACATTCCTGAGACAGGCAGCAGCTGAGCTCGAAAAACTGAGCTTGTCTGTCTCATTGATTTGGTATTCAGAGATTAACAGGAAGTGTTTCAGGGTTTATAAACAGACGATAGATTTGATGAATGATGGTGTTGCCTATATGAATGGGAGTAAAAACAACTCTATGGGTAGAAATGTTGTATAACCAATTGTTCTTCCATCTGTGTTTTCTTTCTGCTTGAGTCTAGATCAGAGGGTAGTATTAGAATAAAACGTGTTGGCTGATGAATATGTGAAGCCACCCGCAGGCCAAAAAAGTAAGAAGAAAATACTAGAAAAAGAGCATGGGAACATTTTTGTGCAACACTAAGTAAAATACAAGATCTTACCCTTGAAAAGAAAAATTACAAGAGGCAGTAAGAAGAGGCAGGAGGATAAAAGGGAATTTTCTTTCCCTCTGTGTAGTTCTTATCCTACTTTTTAAAATAAGGAGAAAAGGGACACAAATGAGAAAACAGCGGAGACAAAAGCAGGTTTCTGTCAACGGGGGCACAGAGGTGGAGAAGTGGATAAGGCCCGGCTTCGGGAGGGTGAAGTGGGCTTCAGCAATTAAATCCCGGCAGGCCGAGCGTCAAGAGCCCTTATCTTCAGAGCTGAAGGCCAAAACTGAGGAGCAGTGAAGGGTACAAGAGGGGGTAGAGCACTGTGCTGTATGTGTGTGGAGGAGTCACAGGTTACTGTGCACTTGCATAATTCAGAAAGCTGGGCAAGAGACAGCAGGGGGGCACCACGCCAAGTCACAGTAAGGGGATAAGGCTGCACACTACAGAGTGCATACTCCCATTAAAGAGGCCCCTTCTCTTTGGGGACTTTATCTTCTAAGGGAACAATGCTTGTGCTGTGTGCATTAGTGAATGATCTACAGTATTGCAGGTCTGGGGGCTTTGCTCTCTAGGGTAAACTATTAAAATATACAACTAATCACACAAAGAATTGGTCTCAGTTGCTAGTGAAGATTTGCTACAACAGTACAGTGACATGACTGCACACTGACTATGAAATCACCCATCTAAATGCTAGTGATGAAGGCTGAGCACTTCTCTTTTCCATGTCCCCTTTTCCCCCCTTATGCCCTTTTTTTCAACCATGACCCTCAAAGAAGACAAAGAGCAACTCCTCTGAACACACACACACACACACACACACACTCAATATTCCCATCCCTTCCCACTGTCAGCACTGTCCATGCCACAGCTGGACTGTGTTATCTATAATCTGGAGGGGTTATCCATCAACATGACAAAGGGGTCAAGAGAGAATAGAAATGGCAAATCAAGACTTGTATAGAATATCCAAGGATGAAAAGATTACTTAAGTGGTAGCTCCGAAGAAGAAGCATGCAGTTAAAAAAATGCCACACAACTATTTCGTAAAACATGTCAGCTATGTTAAGTGTTTGCACGCATGAAATATGTTTAGCATTTGTTTCTTGCATGAGCTAATGTTAATGTTGCATTCCGTTGTTGGTTGTACCTGTACCTGTACCAAAATAAACTACATAGCAAATTTTTCTCCTCTTTGTTTTTGTATGTTATGCAAAGTAAGCTTTAAGTTTATTCTGTGTCTAACTGTGAGATTAAGAGCTATGAAGTGACAAATACAGCCATTTCTGATGTTCATATGTGTAAAAATGTACTGTAGTAGAGGTAGTAAAACTAACGAATACATATAACCCCAAAGTGTGCTTTTCCAACACTGCACTTACATCAAGGTCAGTCGAGCCGACACAGACACAGACCAAACAGAGAACGACATGTAGATTGAAAGAAGGATGATAGTTTTACTGTCTGTCACTGCCAATGCTCTTCTTGAAGTCATTATCATTGCTATGCTTTGTAGTAGAATGAAAGGGCGTTAAGGCGGTAATCGTTTGACAATGAGCTACACAAACAAAGCTTTCCGACTGATTTTGGTCTGACCACAAGAAACGACCCTGTGATAGCCACATCCATGGATGTACTGAATACCACAACTGGATGGTGTCAAATGATTGTTATTTCAGTATACGCAA
>JAPTGW010000027.1:22218445-22229019 GCA_029814545.1 Apogonichthyoides opercularis
GGGAACATACTCTTGAGTCTTAAGTCATCCCACCAGCCAACCAGATCCCCTCACTGACTATGCACGATCACCGAAACGCGAGGGGAGGCGCAACGGGCATGGAGCTGCTGGCTCTCTATATCCAGCGGCTCAGAGGCGCTCTGACTCCATTCACTCCAGAATCCTCCACAGCCTACGACCTGTCCAGACTGCAGCAACACAGTCTCAGGATATCACTCCACGGACAACTTTCCCCCTGCTTCGTCTGTGATTTCCTCAGAGGATCTGCTCCTTTGGATTATATTGTTTTAGGGTCATTATTTAACTATTATATGAAATACTTTTGCGCGTAAACTCTCTCTTAATTTCTAAATTATCTAAAACAAGGAGAGCTGATTTTTTTTAAATTCAGTAACTGATTGAACTAAGCTTAAATTTCCAGTCCGTTTGTTAGAAGGTGAAGGACAAGTGCAATGCGCGTCAGGACTGTCTCTTGGGATTGTCCCACTTGAGCCTGAGGAGCTATGTCGAGTTGAAGAGGACGCAGTCCAATGTGAATAACAAGACTTCCAGCCTCTTCAGCGTTTCACATTTACAAGCAAGTGCAACCCGGAGTCTGACTGAGCCCCTTGAGCAGCTCTGACACACCGGTTTCTCTCCCCGAGGGGATGGTTGTGGATCCTCTGGGGCCAGGAGCGACTCTGCGGCTCCTACAGAATAGCACCTTTCTCTTGTTTGGGGTTAAATCGAAATTAAAGGGAGATGAGAGCCGCACTTTGTTCTTTCCTTCTGTGGACGACGTACCTGCTGCTGGCCACCGCTGAGGTAAAGTTCCATGGACTCAGAGAAGGACAGTGTCCTCTGGCCCCATGTCAGACACTGGTGCGGGGGTTTTATTCCTGTGTGCAAAGGTCCCAGAGCGCGCATTTCTCTCCAACATAAACCATGACAGATTGTTTATAGTAATAAGGCGACATTTGATTCAAAGCCTATAATTAGACTACACAATCACAAAGAACACAACATATTAAAAAACAAGCGTAAAGAAGACTCAAATCATATGTTTGAACAACCTGAGCCTGTACGAATCTTGTTTTTTGTTTCAAGAATCAACAGTATTTCAACTCTAGATACCATGAGGGGCAGTGACTGCGCGCTTTTCAGAACCAACATAGTCTGCACTTTGACGCATATCGCAGTTATTTTTGGCTTTTGTGCCAAATCTGTTTGTAGCCTGAGCCAACTGGGCAAACGTTTTGGTTGGGCTAAGCGCTTTCATGGGAACCGCTACGGGTGATATAAATAGCCGCTGTTCCTGTAAGGCTGCACGGTTTTCTCAACTGGAGGTGCTTGCAAAACCGCAACAAGTGCAGTGTGGCGTGCTGCAGTTCACACGGCCAGTACGCATCCAGACGCACGGGTCAGCTCCGAACTCCATTAGGAATCAGACTGTTTTGTGTTATGCATTAGGAGTTTTTTGTCAAAGAAGCAGGCAAAATAAAAGACTGAGATGTTTTATAGAGTTTTGGGTCTGGTTTTCAATTCGGCTTACAAGTAACACTCATACATATAACATCACAGTACATTTAAGACTTTTATTGTTGCGCATGCCAAATAAAGATGCTATTTTTAGGATGATATCTTAACTGTTGTTAGGTTTCTTCTACAATCTCACTGAGGCCAAATGAACCAGATCTTTATCAAAACATGAATAAATTCCATTTCGTTTCTTGCAGAATAATTTGTATGAAAAGCATGCGTAAACGGCATCCATAGAACTTTCTCTTATTCTGGAGTAATTGGCAGGTAGTTGTGAGGTTCTTAACGCACCGATCCTCTTTATGTGTTTAAACCCAGGAACTTTACAGACAAACAAATGCGTTTTGCCACTCACCTGACACATCTCTAACCTTCATCTGTTGTTTGATTTTTCGCACCCCTTTGCTCTTTGAAGGAAGTGCAGTTTCCCCAGGAGCTGATAGACAGACTGGCCCACAGTGAAATCCACAGCATCAGCGACCTCCAGCGGCTCCTGGAGATTGACTCCGTAGGTAAATTCTGCCTCTTGATACTTCTAACTTTAGACAAAAATGACATTTTATTGTAATTTTGAGATTTCAGTTATGCTGTTTATGTGTGAAATTGCTATTTTTGAGCTTTTAACACAGAAAAGAAAAAATGTAGTTCCAAACACACCTTCATACATCTACATCTTAACAGGTGTTTATCAACTAACAAAATACTTTATGTATTTACAGAATTAATGCTATGTAACTTATTTTCTGCTGCCTTGAGATTTTGATGATTGTATTTGTCTTGATAATGTAACACATGTCTAAAGAATTAACGCAAATAAATATTACATATAATCATTTATATAGGCTATACCTAAAATCAACACTAAAGGTAAGACTTTTAGCGTTTGAGTGCACCGTGAATGTATAAAAATGCTTCATTGAAACTACTAATAGTGCTACTTTACTGTTGTTATTCACACATTTCATATCATATGATTCAGGTTAAGGTGCACCCATGAGGTGTTAGTGAAACTGACTTGGTTATAGTTAGCATTGGAACAGTGATGGAGTATTTCAAAAGATCCTGACCTTAAACTCAAAAGACATGCATATGACTGAAGAAGTGTTCAGGAATCTGAGAGTTGAGGAATCTGTGCACTCAAGGTGTGCTTGATAAAAAAAAAAAAAAGCAGCCCTGATATAGTGGGTGTGTCTACTGAGTGCCTGCCAGTCAAAGATGGACTTTCACTGGCTGCTATTTATTTGTGCATATTCTTTCAGCTGTTGTTAGCACTTAAAGCTGGTTTTATAGCAATCAGACGGTCATATATGTTGCCTTGTAATCAGAGACAGCAGTTTGAAGGTGTGGGCTTCTACTTCAAGTTCATGAAGGTGCTGCCTCTTCTGTGGAGGAAGACCAGTCTGTCTCAGACTGTCTTATATTAAGTTACATGGGTGAGCTGGAAGAAGCTGTTTGCCTTCACATGAGCCTCTATTTACACAGACTCTGGCTATATATCAAATACAGAGCTCTAAAGATGTGTTGATGGAAACAGGTTATTACTAAATTTACATTAACAGACTCAATTGATGCAGAATCAGTGTGTGACACATTGCAAACCTAAGACCTAAAGACTTATGATTGAGCTCAGCAATGTTGTTTTGCCATACTTTTGCTTTTGTTCTAGATATCTCACTCAGAACTTATAGCCCCATATCATCGGTCTATTTAATTCATCAATTTAAAATCAAACTTTGGCCCCAAACTTGATATCAACCCACTTTATGTTGAGCCCAGAATAGAGCCCTGGTGTGCCTCTAGCATGAGAAGAGGTGTTTATAATTGAATTAACATGTCTTTCTTCAAACATAGGAATGTTTTGCAGGGTAACAGTAGTAGGCTGATTATTATTACGAGGACATAAATCTGTCTGAGGGCTAGCTTGGCGGCTCTGCCTAGCCCATTAAAAGAACTTTGACGCCAGCCTGAAGGGTATTTTCAGAGCTTTTGTTGCGGATGACCAGGACAGTAAACTTACCAGTATAGATTCCTCTGTACATGGAATAGCAGGCCAGGTGAAAGGAAAGGCTAGTCTGAAAATTATATCACAGAGGCTACACAACATCCAAAAACTCAAATCATTACTGATATGCTGTGTTTAATATCTAGGAACACTGAAGGTCTGCAGTCAGATCTTACAGGTGCATTTGTTTTTGTGAGCGTGCACACATCAAGACAGGATAGTGCCTGAGGTCTGAGTGACAGATGAGATGACCCTGCTGAAGTCTGCAGATGACTGTTTGGCCCCTGGAGTGTTCCTCTTCTTGCTTTTCCTCTTCCCTCTTCCCTCTCCCCCTCTCCCTCCTTAGGCGGCCCCTGGCCTACGGGCTCTTATCTCTCTTAGTGAAGGACTTTGACAGAAAAGGGAACCTGACTCTTGGCATGGGGCAGAGGTGGAGGAGGGAGAAGGAGGATTGAGGAGCCTATATTCCTGTTACACTTCACTCAGAAAGGCCGCAAATTGTTGTGCAATCTGCTTTGTTTCTGACAGGCTGGCAGTCTGTTTACCTCCCATAAAGTTGGAAGCGCTTCTTCTGAACCTGCGTAGTTGAAAACAACCTTACCGTGGCTTTTACCAGCTTGCACAACCAAAGATATCAACTGGTCATCTAAACTAACACTGAGCCTTGTAAAATCCTAAGAACAAAAGAAGAGGAGAGTCAAAAAAAGAGAATTGCGCTGACAGTTTTACGACAAGTCAACATGTTGGTTATTGGTACAGGTAGAGGAGAGGAGGAGTAAATGGAGGGAGCAGGGGCCTCAGCTAATGGAGGTAGTAATTTGTGAGTCATGAGAGCCTGATTCATAAAGACTGTCTCCTTTAGTCTTTCTCTTGTCTCAGTTTGATGATGCTCTGGGTGTGTTACTTCTTACCTCACCTGGAATCCTGGAAGAAAACCCCTTACAACATTTTGCCTCTTACCTCATTTTCCTTGCATCTCTGTGCCTGACCATTCTGATTGCCTTCTTGCGTTCAGTGTATAGGAAAAAACAACATAAAGGTCCTTTTATGATGCTGAAAAGGGTACGCTGGAGTCTATAAAGGACTTCTTTATACCCCCCTTCCCTTTCTCCTGTCAGCTATAACACAGCGTGTCTTTGGGTGGCCACCGGTTTGATGCTCTGCCTCACTCCTTTCTCCTCTGATAGGAGGAGATGAAGACAAGGATAGGTGGGGCAGAGTAAGAGGATAAGTTCAGTCAGTGAACTGTAGTGTTAAAAGGTTGCAGGGTAGGGAAATCAGCCAGCTGTCACAATGTGTCCACCTGACTGCACTGCAGACAGTGTGTGTCTGTAGGTGTGTATCTGCACATAAATGTCACATAAAGTACAGAATGTATGTGCTTGGATATAGGATCTGCCTTCCTGACAGACTGATACCACAACCCCTTCCCTCACTCCGGGCTTTTGCTGCAGTTAACACTTCCTTTCTGTGGCCCTCTGGTTCTGGTTCAGTGACCGTCTCCTGACTGCAGGCTAGTAGGAAATTCCCTCAGCTTTCACTGAGGGGCCGATAGAGGACTCGAGGCCTGACAGACTTGGAAAAAGAAAGTATCTAAAAGTAAACAAACAACCTATCACAGAATTGGTCTGTGTATAGGTAGAGGAAATCCTTTCAGATGACTTTGGTCAGAGCACAAAGGAGCTGGATGAGTGGAATGTGTTTGCCTATGGCTAAGCTTTGTTGTGCTGGTGTACATAAGGTTTTAGCATGTTATGAAGGATAATGAGAGGAGTTTGCCCAGTCGCGAGTGTGTGTTTATGTTAAGTGTACAGGTGTAGGATTGTGTTAGCCAGATGGGTGGGTATGCTGTACCTACAGCCAGGTAGACCCACCCACTTAGCAAACATTCAGACTCCGTTCTTTGGGAAAGGGCAGTATCCTGGGAACAAGCTTTATCGTTTTATTGCAACTCTGGCACTCTTCTGTAATCCACCTCATATTCTGGGTGGGGACCAAAACAAGCAAGCTTTATCAGATGACCATGACTGTGAAAAAGCTGAGCCGGCTATATTAGACTGGAGTTAGAGAGCTTTAAGAGGCTAGTACTGCAGCACATAACAGAACATGTACTTTTCCAAGCCAGTGAATGATTGAAAAAGTAAACATTTTGAGGTAAATGAGAGACACATAACCACTAATTAGGTGCAGGGATAATGGTGACTGAGCACCACCTGTCAAATGACCACTTTAGTCCCCTGTTTGTCTGTGAAAGTTTTTGAAGGAGCATGCTGACTCACCTGTGTCTAGCTTCTTTATTCCTGCTGGGAAGGTTGAGCCAAATAAGTGAGTGGAGCTGACACATAAAGTGTGCAATTATACAGAGGTCTGTGTAAAACTGTGCCTCCCGTACCTTGTGTACTATGGACTGTTTACTTCAATTTCTGACATCATGAGCCGTTTGCATGCCAGTTAGCACGATGAAGGGAACCCTAAGCCCTTCAGGGAAACCCAGTATGTGTTACATACGGCACAGAAAGGAATTACCATCTCATTATGGTTGTGTGACTAACCAACACATTGTTTGTTGTGGAAAGTGTATATAAAACATCAATAGTGGATCATATGCAGCCTTCTGATGAGGCCTGGCAAGACGCCCACAGAGTCATTCAACACTGTTAAAGCTGCAGTAGTGGTTTTAGACTCATAACTGGTTTATTGGTTGAATAAGCTTTCTGTGTTTGTGTCTTCTCTTTGTGACATTATTAACATGGCTGCCTTCTGTTTTGACGAGGTACGGGAAACGATGTTATTGAGGAGCCCAAGCACCAGAAGCACCACAACCATCATAAAAACTACTCCCGTCACCACGGTTACTACAATGACCTGAAGAACTCCCAGCTCCATAGCCGGCGCAAAAGGAGTATTGGTAAGAGTGAATGATTGTTGTATAATGATGATAAATGGGAAGTTAATACAGCATCATAACAGGTTCAAAATAATGTTAATCTTAAATATATATGTCCATGATAAATCCATACTCCTGGGAGATGAAACCAGTCATTTAACATTAATTTCAAGCAAAGCTAATACTTTGTGGCATTTAGTTCTTTGTTGATAAGCCAAGTTTTTTTTTTATTGCCATCAAAAGCCCCTAGAAACTAGACTGGGTTTAGGTTGATGGGGATGTCTGACATGAGGCGCTTTAATTGGCCAAAGGCTCGGAGATCTAAGACACGCGTCAGAAGAGAAATGTATCCTTGAGCGTGGAAATTCCAGGCATTCAGGGTTCAAGTTGCAGCTTGCCTGGGCTCTCAGTCAGATCTCTTCATAAAACGCCACGCGGTATGATATCTGATCGAGGCATGTAGAATACCCTGTGCAATATGTGTGTGAAGACTGGCTGTGTGTTTGTCACTTCTCTCCTAGCACAGCATTCAAAGAAACACAGAATAACGTGTATGGTGCCTATTTCATTTATGTACCCTTTATCTTAAGTATTTGATGCAGAGTACTCTGTTGGCAGCTGTGTCTGAAGACTGTCACATTCTGCACATGATGCACATATCATGTTTATGACATAACAGTAAATTAATGTACACTCTGTAACACATCTTTAAGTTTGAGTGTCTGTCAGGGCATTAAATCTGAAATGAATGCTTACTACCTTCCCCTTTTCACTATAGCCAATAGGGTCAAAGGCCATTATTAGATTTCCCACAGGCGGACATAAAGGTTTTCTGGCCTAGTCACGCTGCATTAACCCCAATGAGGGCTCTGAACAAAGGAGCAGTCTCTTTCTGTCTCACTGAGTTGATCCCAAAGCTCCTTAGCTGATATGAGATCAGCTTTTTGGATAGCTTGTCTTCTTAACAGCTTTAAAAGAGGTTGGGTGTGAGCTGAGGTAAGACGAACATCTCGCACATCAAATGAGTCATCAAATAATGAACAGTGAAGGAATGTATGAAGTATTTGGGAGTGGAAAGGAAGGATTACAACAATACATCATAGCGCACTTGCATTGTGAAAACGTGTCACTGAACACTCCCTCTTGTCTCTCTTCCAGTAGAGGAGGCGGTCCCGGCGGTGTGTAAGACACGGACGGTGATCTACGAGATCCCCAGGAGCCAGGTGGATCCAACATCAGCCAACTTTCTGATATGGCCGCCTTGTGTGGAGGTGAAGCGTTGCACGGGTTGCTGCAATACCAGCAACATGCGCTGCCACCCTTCACGCAGGCACACCCGCACCGTTAAGGTAAGGCATGCACCCGTCTGCTGGAAAACTTGCACACCAGTTTGCACTGTCACTCAAAGTCATTAAACTGCTGTTGTGTTAAAGAGGCACCACAAACTGGAGCAAGCTTTCTTAGCTGTAAACTTTATGGGGCTTATTTGTGATCAAACACATCAATATTGGTATTAAAAAACTGCCTCAACACACCACTTCCTATTCTAACATCATTCTGAAATTTGCAAGCTTAATGTTGATGAATGATAGAAGAGATGGATGTTAACAGCCTCTAATCTGAGGTGTGCAGCCCATTTGGCCGCCGGTGAAACCACTCACTTTTTCCAATGGGGAATTCAATGCTGTAATGTTACATCTCTGTTTTCAAAGGCCCCAAAAACAGGCGTTTTACCCTGTAGACACACTGCCTCAATCAGTCAGTTTTTTCTTCTAGTTTGGATCTTAAGTTATGTGCCAAAACACCAAAGTGACACACTGATGAAAACAGATTGATGTAGCAGTTCTGCCAGGTAAAATTGTTGTTTTTGTAAAGAGAGTCTGATGCCTCTGGCAAAATGTTCAGTTCCTTGGCAAGGCAAAGTGATGACAATATTCTAAATATAGTGTACACATAAACTGACAGGCTGGGAGGTGGTACAGCAGTAAAAAAAAATTACATTACACATTTCAGACCCTCAAATAGCTTGGCATAGGTGCTTTAGGATTCTCCTGTGTACGCCTCAGCCTTTTGCCCAGACCAGTTAAACTTTAAACTACAGCGTATTATATTCAACAGATTAATTTTATGCACACACTCCTTACCTGAGCGAGCATACCCCCACTTCTCACACAAATCTTCAGCACTTTCCCTTTCACCGGGTGGGTAAATCAAATGGCATGGTTAGGTCAACCTGCCTCACTGCACGCTCCTTTTCTTCCTTACTCCCTATTCGCTCCACAGCTCATCTTCCACTTAATTCATCCCACTCCTCTGAGTCTCTTTGGCCTGAGCCCAAATAGTGGCCACCTCAACTCCGCTGCCCCCTCCCTTCGCTCCTTCCATTACAGCCGATCACCACTCTCTCTCTTCATCACTCTATCGCATGTTTGGCGGAAGGCCAAGGGGGTTGACTATGCCAGGACAGCGGGAGGAAGAGAAGCAGAGAGAGGACAGGGAGGGAGGAAGGCTGTTGGCACCTTCAGCTGCGACATCTGCTGAGGGGTCAACCCGAGAGGGATGCTCCTGCCAGATACGAGACAGCTAAAGAGGGAGTGAGAGAAACAGTCTCCTGTACCTTGAGAATGTCGGAGTGTCACTGGGTACCGTGTAGCCATTTCTCCACTCTCTGTTTGTTTGGCCCTTTGTCTTTTCTGGAAGCAGGGAGCCCAGAAGAGATGAGGCGACAGAGAAAAAAAAAAAGAGGGGCCGAAGGGGAAGGGGGGGCTGCACTGTTCTCAGAGGCTCTTTGGCTTCGGTAGCTTAAAAACATGTCCTTCTGTTCAGGATCAGAGGAGACACTATGGCTGCAGCTGAGTCGTATTTCTGCTGTATTTACACTACAGCCTGTTAGCTGGTGCACGGCACTGTTTGGAGGTATGGGAGTTATGTGCTCTGTTCTGTAAGAGCATGGGACAACCAGCGGATAAACAGGATAGCCTGGAACACTTGACATGTGTTTGAGTCTATCACTGCACTCTGTTCTTTCTGCTCTTTAATCATTGTGATCTTGCCTGGTCGTGGGCCCTGGCACATAGCTTTCTGTCCTGTACCTCGTGCAACCCTTTACAGATACCGCTTTGATAAAGAACAGTAATAAAACAAATACCAACCCCCACCTGCCGTGCCTCCTACCCCCTGGCACACTGGCACAGGTCAGGGAGATTTCATTGTGGAGGAAAGGACATTTTCTCTGACCTCTTCTTTTGGTTGTAAAGGACAGACAACAACATTGGCCTGACAAGACGGTCATTGTAGGCCACAGGTTTTATGGTCAGAAACGCTGACTCATGGAGCAGGAGACAGTCCAGCTCTGATATACAGTAGAGCCATGTGAGTGTGTCTGTCTGCATGCAAACTCGTCTGTGTGTCCGTCTGGCAGTATCCGTCATCGTCAATAGGAGCACTGTGTGTGAAGAGGACAGATGGAGGGGCCCTGACGACTGCAGACAAGACACTAAGACTTGATTCTGCTGTTCATGGAATTCCGTGTTCCATGTGACTTTGTCCGTGTCCCCCTCATGATACAGCCCTGAGGACAAAATGAGCACACAGACTGGGGACAGACCTTAAAGCGTGGTGGTGGACGGAGTTTCGGGGGCCGTTTTTCCATGTGGTCCCAGACGCTGGCTGAGACGCGTTGCATCCCTGGAAAGGTCATCCGTCAGGGCTCGCTCCGGTCAGGAGACATTCACCACATTGTGTGTGAGAAACATTGTCTCATGCCAAGTTTTTTTTTCTGTCTGTCCTCTCAGCAGCTAGACTGAATAGGGGTTCAGTTTGTGCTTCTCCCTCTGTTTATTAAAACGCTAAAAATGTTGCCCGTCTTCCCTGGGCTTGACTTGTTTTCCTTCTGCTGGCCAAGGATGGGAAAAGAACACTTTTGCTGTGTTTCTTTCCATCTCATGCCACTATGCATTTGTCCAAATGCACCTTTATTTATTTATTCCCCCCTCTTCTCTTTTTCTCCCTTTTCCCTTTTTCAATGCTATGGACCTGAGAACGGGTCTGTGCAGGCCCTGTACTGTACAAGCCTGTCCTGTTCAGTGGCAGGGTAATAAAAAGGCAACTTTAAATAGGACTAGCCTGAGGAGGGGGGGGGGGGGGTCATAAGCCCAATGAATTTCT
>JAPTGW010000027.1:23806485-23819024 GCA_029814545.1 Apogonichthyoides opercularis
TCAAATCAGCCCCAAAAATTAGCATTTCTACACGTAAAAATGAGAAGCAACACAGCTAATACATTTTCAATTAAGATAATATATTATTTACCTCAATATTGGGAAGTTGGTATGCATGTCCTTCATGTTATATTTGTAATTTGTTGTCCATTTTTGATCAGAAATTGATCCATTTTGTGCCCTGTGTATGTCATGCTAGCCGTCAATAGATGCAAGCTCGCGCTCGTGCTAACAGGTGAACCACTATCGTAAACTATGATGGGAACGCGTGTTGCCATGTTTGACAGATACCCCCTTTTTGAAAACAATATTAATTGAGATGAAAGGAGATATTTAATGTGGGTATTATCACGTAGTGTTCATTGTATACTTATAGCAGATTTTTTTTTAAGTATTGGAAAAAGTATTGGCTGTGTTATATTGTTTTAAGTTACCATGCGAGCCGCCATTTAAAGCTTGATGAGCCGTATGTGGCTCGCGAACCGCGCAATGGGTATGACTGACCTACATGATTAGTTAATTAAATACAGGAAAACACCTGATTTATCCTTTTAAAATGCAAAATACAGAAGATAATATTATAATAAATGGTGATAAACCACTTAAGAAAAGTTAGATATAGGGAAAATTTCATTCAGGAACTGACACAAAAGTAGCGCTGGGCCTTTACGGGTTAAAATAATGTTTAGTATGGTGGGTTTCCTTGTACAGACATCCAGACACATGCATGAAAATTGGACCAAAGGAATAGAAGTTTACTCAAATGCTCTGTGCAGTGCTGCTGCCCAGACTGAGGTAAAGCAGTGGGCACTTTTTCCATATTCAGTAATTATACTGCTTGTACTGCTAAGAGCTGCTCTCAAGGCTGATATCTAAACACAGGAAACAAGAGCAGGACCCAGCACAGACGAACAGAGCTACAGTCCCTCCCAAATAGCACATCGCTGATTCTACAAATCCATCTGCATTCTCCACAAAAGATGCATGTAGTCATAAATGCTTCTGTGGCAAAAAAACACATCGATTCACATGCACATATCTGCAAAAATCCAAGTGCACAGAGACGCAACTAATCCGGTACAGGTTCAGATTTTGGCAGTGTGTCATCAGTTTTGTATTCAGCATACTTTCACACAGTCAGCATCCTAAAAATAGCTGAAGGACCCTGGCCGTCTGCCCGGGCTTTCCTAGCTGTCAATAACTTATCTTCTCCTTTGCACTGACACTTGGTTTTTAACCTGCAGTACCACAACCATTAACAGCAATGTCTCCCAACCACGACAGGTTAATATGTAGAGTTACAGTAAAACCAGGGGACGTTTACTGGAATAAGGAAAGGTTTATGCCTTTTTTTTTGTATAATTATTTAAACATGGTTAGACTTTAGAGGATATATTACACAAATAGGGGCTCATTGTCTCTTTTCTATTTTTCCTCCTTGAAGTTATAATACCGCGAGGACATACCTTTGCTGTTTGTTTGCATTTACAGTTGTTGTGTCTCCTGTCAAATTAAACTCTCAGCTATCCTGGCTTTTTATCAGAACTTTATCAATCTCCCATCTTTCTGTCTACAGCTCCGATTTCAGCGCAGCTCCACCTTCCTTGGGGTTTGATGACGGTTACAGATAACAGCGTTTATGCTATTATCTTGTCTTTATTTTCATTCTTCCCATACTGAGGAGCGTCTGCTTTATAGTAAATTCCAGTGATGGATGCATGAAAGACTAAATTATGTCACACTATGAATCTGCGCTGACATCTAAAACCATGACTCTTTTAAACAGATAATTAAATGATGTGTCCTTTTCCCAAAAGAAACTCATCGTTACTGGCAAGGATTGCATATTTACTGAATACTTGCCGTACTATGCCGTCAATAATAGATCTGCCGCACACAAGAAGGATACAATATCACACAGTGTCTTAAAACCTGAGAAGCATTGTTGTAACAGTGATTCACACAGGCAGTTTATGTGTTGAGAAGCTGAGAAGAGTCCAGAGTGCAGAGGGTTACTGTAATGAAGCCAGGCAAGGAGGGGGGGAAGGGGAATGCGAGGGGTTAACTGGGGCGAGAGGGTCAGAAGTTGAAGCTGGGAATGTTTTCCCCGGCCTGGCCTTCCCTTGACACAAGCCTCTGTGCCACAGTCCCCAGGAACAGATGTGCCCACAGCCAGTGCCTCCCTCCCTGTGGTGTCCCTAATACTGGTAAACACTGTTCCTGAAGCACTTTGGAACAAGACAGGAAGACAGAAGGTACTGGACATGGTATTGATGTGAACCCAGCTGCGTTGCTCAAGAATTCCACTGTCTCCCTTTCATAAAGCCCAATGTGTCATCGGATTTAAAAGCCTAGTAACAAGACTCTCTCTGGCAGGATATGTGAGCATCTAAGAGCAGATTTTCCATATTTATTTATCATTGACTGAATAAAACTTATACTGCCATTATTTCATCGCATTTTCTGCATTAGAGCCTGTCTGTCACAAATGATCAACAAGCACAGCTGGATGTTTCACAGTGGGAACTTCAGGTCAAGTGGTGCAGTAGTTAAAGGCTCCTCAGCAGCCCTATCCCATTACATGGACCAACAGCCGTCAAACAGCAGTCCTCTGTTCACCAACTTCTGCTGGACCTAAATAGTGGTGATGGAAAGGGTGATGGCATGACAGCATGAGGGTTAAGTTCAATGCCGGACACAGCAGGAAGGAAATCCTGTCTGAGCATCAGGTGAGGGGTCACTGGGGGTCAGTTCCTATCCTAAATCCTTTATCGGAGGTTGTCAGATAAACTCTGACCTTGAACCGGTCTTCTAAGGAGTGGAGTGATGTGTAGATCATCCACTCCCAAAAGACTGGGTCGTGACCCCCAGGTGGGTCATGGTAGATTTTATTTACGGTCAGCAAATAGATTTGCATTTCGAGCAACAACAAGCAGATGGTTAACGTTAGTGAATGTTCATATTGTTCCAATATTTGCACTTAAATAGAATCTCAGGTTCCATTTGTTTTACTGAGAACAGAAGAAACAATGCGTTACCTACGGCTAAATGCATTTATTCTGTCTCGTGTATAAATAATTTAATATGTGTTTGTTTTCAGTTGAGCATACGGAAAACAAAATTGTGATTTATTATAAACCTCATCTATTCATGATAATCAGATGAAGTGATGTTGAAATAGCAGGAAAATGTTCAATTGCTAATGCTACTGCTAGGTGCTCTGTGTATCAGGATGGGTAAAATGTAGAGGCGATAATAACCCATAAAGACCGACACATCCACTAGTGACCAAAACCATCCACTGATCTAAAATGTTTAATAATGTTAGCACCACTAATCCTATCAGCACGTTAAAATAATCGAAGTGGCTACGAATACGGCATACGTACGAACACATCCAGAGTCTACAAATACGGAATGGCCATGAATTTTGCTAATTTTGCAGATGTAGATAGAGTGATTGCAGCGTATGAGGGTTAGGGTTAGTTATAGTATAAACGTACGGCACACTCGGTACAGTACAGAACACATGGGTGTCATACTTCTAGAAAAGCGTTGAAAGAGTACGGTAGCCTATTGTCACATGATTGCTGTCAACCAATCAGAATTATGCCGTATTCGTAGACTTGGTTCTATTCGTACGTATGCCGCATTCGTAGCCACGGCCAAAAATAATTCAGGTAAAATGCAGTTTGTCATCTTTTCATGGTCGTCAGACATGACCCATTTGGACGTTCAAAGGCTCTGTGGTGAATGTAGAAACACTGTCATCTTCTACAACATTGATTCACCAGTAAAACTCATGGAGTTTGATAAATGACAGTGGATGGAGACACTTGTTTTTATGTTTAGTTAATGATAAATTTTACTGAAAAAGTCACTTTTTCTTAAGTTTTCTCTGTGTTTTATATAAAAACCCTCAAATGTAATCTCATCATGATGATTAAAGTACATGATCAGTAAATTAAATATAGGAAAATACCTGAAAAAATGCTAATTTCAAAAGATGTTATTGCAATAAATGGTGATAAATCACTTAAGAAAGGTTAAATGTAGAGAAAAATTCATTTGGGAACTGCCACAAATGTAGCACTAGGTCTTCATGCGATAAGGTGAGTTAACCTTTAACATTTTTGACCTTTAAATAACACAAATCTGAACATCTCCCAATTATAGATGAGGCCTGTTTTGAATTGAATCACAATGGTTTGATGGATTTAACAGGCCACTCTGCATAAAGTAAAGTCTGGGAAACACCAGTGAAGATAAGCAAACATGAGGTTTCTTCCAATGGTACAGAGCTTCTCCATGTACATTTATATGCCTTTACCACATTGACGGCTTACTTTCAAATAAACTCTCAAAAGCAGACAAAGTGCTCCTCATATATATCAAAAGACTGAGTCAATCATCGCCTAGCGAGCACTCAAAAGAAAAACATAACATTACGCCGCAGCCAAATGTGAACTATCCAAGGAGCTCTTTGGCAGACCAGATTTCACAACTCTTTCTGTTGACGATCAGTCTGGTTCACCAACATCAGAGGCTGGTTGTAATGCGGGCTGTAGTGAAACGGGATCCTGGAAGCCGAAAAACTCCAAAGGGAAAGAGTGAGAAGCAAAACAGAGAAAAAACAAAGAAAGCTAGACTGAGAGAAAGACAGGAACTGTGTTCTGCTCTGCTCTGCTCTGTTCTGTCTCCAATCAACAACAATGTGTGACTTGCGTCCACTTAACGTCTCCGTTGGAAACCTCACATGCCAATTTCAACAAACAGGGTTGTGAGGAGTAGCAGGCAGGAAATGGGAGGAAGCTAGAAGAAATAGTAAAAGTTTTTTTTTTAAAAATGCTGGAAGAAAAATTATATTCACACCACAGTAAAGATGATCTACAATTGATTAAGAGAGATGTGACCTGATTGAATTTACTTGCAATAAAACTTCATCCCAACTGCTTTCAATCATTTTTGTGTTTGCTTCCAAGCGAATTTCACAGCTTCACCACAGCCAGTAGCAACATCCCATCATAGGCCCTCTATTACCGCTCTTTTTTTTTTCATGATTTACACATCCCTCTCCTCTGGTTTAAGGATATGAGGCTCGTCGGACTGGCTTGTGTTCGTACTGGGAGCCCAACCAAATCATCTGCCCTACTCCTGATCTGGTGCCTCAACCTGACACACTGTATCAGGTTTTCTTGCGTGTATCTAAATGTGTGTGTGTATGTGCTTGTGTGTTAATGGAGACTCATGTTTCATCTCCTGGAAAGAGAGGGAGTATAGGGAGTGGGGGGGGCACTGAAAGAGACTGAAAAATGAGCGAATATTGTTGTAGTGTTTGTAGTTGGCTGTGTAAAATATACAGACAGCCGACCACAGACAATATTTGACTGTTGACCTCTGCTTATGTGTAGGCTCTCATGGTTTAGTTCTGCTTTTTTGTACTGACTTCAGCTCTTTCAGAAACCATATATGGTGGGTGAGCTTTTCTCTTTTTTCACTTTACTAGCGTGGGCTGAGGGAGTGAGCTCTAAAAATAAAACATATGTTCCTCCAGGTCTGTGGGAGCAGGGGGCCCCGGCGTATTGTTTTGGGATATGGGGGAGGACAGGGAGAATCTGGCCCTGGAGGAGACGGTGCAGAGCAGATACAGACAGAAATCATAGGCAAGGCTGGTGTATGTTTGCAGAGACATGAGCTCTTTCCCATGAAGATAATGCGTTTCATTCCACCATGTCGCTTTTGCTGCATTTGTGGTTGAAATACGGGGGTGTGTTTATTAAAGTACAAATATCTGTGTGTGTCTGGATGGGGAAGAAGGGGGGCGGTAATGCTTGCTGTCCTCAATGCTGATTAGACTGAAAAGGTGCATCCATGAGCCTTGTATTAATTTTCAAAGCCCTCAGGGAAGACAGTAGGATAAGGGTTAAAAGTATGTGAGGGGGAAGTGTGCTCATGCGTGCACCCTTATAAAAAAGAATATAGTGTGTGTGTGTGTAGGCAAAACTGAATCCCAGAAGTGTACAGTACATCCATAAAGCTGAATTACACAGACCCTCAGCTACAGTAAAAGCCCCCTCCTTGGTGAGGAATGGGTTAAATGCAGCTGACTGAAATGTGTGGGGGGAGTTTGCCCAGAGCAGAGAAGGGGAAATGAAGGGATATTAAGGGAGAAATAAGCATGAGCGCCGAGGAGGCTGGCTATATCACGTGTCTGGATTTAGCACCAGTCCTCCTACCTCCTACCGCTGTATCTTTGTAGACTGTTCAGCAAAGTGGAAGAGGAAAGAGTGGGGGAGGAGCGTCTGTGCATGAGTGTGTAAAGGAAAGCAAGAGAAAGACAGTAAAGTGAGATAAAGTATGAAAAAAGACACTGAGAGTGTTACGGTTAAATCTGTGGTGATTTTGGGTTTGTTTAGCTGTATTAATAATCAGATAAATGGATTAAACCTGAAAACAACATAATTAAGGCTTTTTTATTATATATCTAATAGGGGAATCAATTGTGTAGGTATTCATTATGTAATCTGAAGTGTGCTGTGTTGCTTGGGGTCATTTTAGTTAATTTACAGCACAATAAAACCAAGGACCAAACATAATAACCTCTGAATATAACACAAGTCTATGTATACAGACATAGGGGATTTTGTAATGCACTGCAGACAGTCGTTATAGCAGTGCTGCGGGACATCATGCTGATATGGATGATTTAATTACTATCATCTCAAAGGGCATGTGATGCACTGTCAGTGAGGAGGGATGTATGTTATGGGCGTGTCATTCCGGGGAGTGTCTGCGTCCAGCCAATAAAAATCTTTATGCGTAACGTGTGGGCGTTGCGACTCCGCACACACTATCCTGTCCCAGCTGCAGCACGCTTTTGTTCAAACTCAGAAAGTCAGACAGACGGTCCTACACAGAACTGAAATCTGCGTTATTTACCAGATGTGTTTATAAACTACTAACAGCAACACTTCCGTTGTTTTCACTTTAGAGCCACAGTATTGAAAGCAATGCGTTTTTGTTTGACTTAATATTGGTGAAGTTTCTCATACAGGCACAGTAAGGTGTCCGGAGCGCAACAACTGGAGATCTGGAAGAGGGCTTGGGTTTTTATCCTCCCCTCAACCCACTCGTTTTTTTTTGTTTTTTTGGAGTATGACTGCTGTCATGTATAGTTAGACAACCCCCTCTCACATTTTCTGTTACAGAAAGGAGACGGTGAGCTTATGCTTCCCTTCATCCTCCTCGCTCGACATCTATGGAGAGGCTCTCCTGTGCGCTCTCACGCAGCTCCTGGAGTTACTTGCGGCCGAGACAACACCGCGAGTGTTGAGTTCACCGACCTGGATAGCAGAAGACGACACACTTAACCTCATTTGAATGCCTTTGCAAGGGGTTTGCTGGTTTCTGTGCTGCAGGCAGGGCTTCAGTTTGCTCAGACGGGAATATGGGGAGAAAGAGGAGGAAGAGTCTTTTGAGTTGCGCAACAAGGAGGACTTGACTCCCAATGGACGGGTAAAAACTCACCACCTGCACTATTCAACAACTGTTATGCATGCATGCATTATGTGCAAATTTCATGGCATAATTTCACAGAATGTAAAAAAAAATGTGTTAACTGTGAGAACTCTCACAGATGCATATTTTTGAGCCAACAGATAGGTTTCATACTCAAGTACTGTATGACTTTGAGCTTCAATACCAGAAATGCATCCTGTCTTCATACTGTTGCCAATATTTTACAGTACAGAGTTGCTGAGTTTACCTTTTGCTCTATCAGATGCAGGGCACTGTGTGTGTTACTATTGTTAAGTTTGACGTGTAGGTTTGCATGGTCTTAGAAGCTTGGGAAACATTGAGCAATCCCACACACACTGTGATGCAAGCTGTAAAACCCAGTGTGCTGAACTGATCCTGTGTGTTTGGCCTTCGTCCGCTCAATTGTAAATAAGACTGCGGCCTTGTCTTCTCTGTAATGTTAGTCATCTGATCAGGCACAGAGAGTTCAGCATTGTCCACCCACTTGTGAGGGGGCATTGTTGCCTTGAATTGAGGTAGGCTCTTTCTGTATGACCTAACATACAGCTCTTTATGTACAGTCTCTTAGAAATATCCACCCTTAAATTTTTATCAGGTCTTTCTGTCGTCATTTCTTACCTCGGATTCCCTCTCTTGGAAATTTATAAATAAAATCTCAGTAGTTTTGAGATGCTGAATATAAAGAAAAGTCATAATCTTCTGCCAGTAGTTCTGGAGCTGCCACTTGCATAGCTTGCTTGGTGTGTTTACAACCAACCAGTGCAATATCATATAGTAATTTGCATGAAAACGTTGGGACCAGATAAGTTTTACACAGTTATTGCCTCAACAGACGTCCAACAACACCAGCCAGATAAGAGCAACATCTGTTGGTCGGGGGCATGCAGAGAGGTGTTGGTGTGGAGCACACTTCTTCTCTGCAAACAACTCTGTCTGGGTCATAATGTGCCATCTGCATGGTCGTCGGTGGCCAGAGAAACCAACTGTGCTTCATATCTGTAATCAATACAAGATCATACCTAGATGTCCCCAAGGAGATGTCTGATGGACTTTTAAAGCAAGACAGAGAGCTCTGTTTCCTGTAACTTTCCTGGATTGCTGAACCGTGTCCCTGTGGGTGGCTTGAGTTCAGCATTGGTTTATTAAGTTGTGAATGTGTTGTTTGGTTAATGATGTGGCTTGTGAGATGACCTGGATCAAGGCCTACCTCTGGACTCTCTAAAGTCTTGCAGTATGTTGCATAAAGCAGGAGTCTGATGATTTTGACAACAGTTTTAGTTAAACATCCTAACTATAATAATGCTCATAAAGTTTAACTCATCAAATCAGCCTTTTAAGTATGACAGTGCAAAAAAGGACTAATATGTAACTCATAATGCCTTTTTGTTTTGTTTTTACAGTGGTGTCGCCATCATTGATTATTGTCTTGGGTTTTATTGCGTTCTTGCTCGTAAATATTCATTAATACGATCTGAGTTGCAGAGAGCTATAAAGATATAAATAAGCCTCTATGAATCTGTCTGATATATTTCCTTTTCAGGAACACTTTGTCTTAATCTGTCATGTGGTTTGGCCTCTTTGGTATATCTGATTACTTCTTAAAGTGAGCAACCATTTTATTCACTAATGCAATTGACAATAGTTTATGTAGTGAAAAACTTCAGTAAACAGTTATTTTGGACGGGCCCTTTTTCTTTGTACGTTGTTCATCTGTATATGAAGCTATTGATTATTAATTATCTGCTGACAGCCCACATTGGTAATCAATACATTTCCACAAATACTCCTGAATTCTGTGACTTGTTAATGTTGGGTATTACAAGTCTGTGTCAATAGCTTATACTGAGCCAATAATTAAGACCATAGCTAAATTATTGTACGCCAATAATATCAGCTGACCCACTCTTAGCCATCACCATTTGTTATGCTCCCCACAACCCCTCCCCTCAGTACACACAGACTTAACTGATGTTGTTTGGCTTTACTTGGTGTCAATGGAGGGGGTGGGGTAGATGGTTGTGGATAGTCTACAATGATTTCCAGGGAAAGCCCCTCAGGGTGACGTTCCATCTCGAGAGCATCATTTAATCCACATTTTCAGACAGCAGTCAGACCTCCCTGGGTGTATGTGTTTCTCTCTTTGGCTTCATAATACTGAAATACTCCATTTAGGAGGCCTGTGTCCAACCCCTGCCTATGACCACAGTAACCCACAGCTCTGGTGGAGTCTCCCTTACTTAAACCATCCAAAACCCTCACCACAATCTCCAGCATCGTTTTCCAACATGCTGCCAGAGGATGCCATGATCTGTAGTATCCACAGTACCAAAGTCGACATACTGTTCTTTGCCAGGACTTTTCTCACTGAGGTTGGAATCATGAGTCAGTGCTGACGCTTGTGTAGGCTTGGTCCTTAAGTGCACAGGGCCATGTCAGAGCCCTTTCCCTGGATGTTTACAGTCCTCATTCAAAGAAGCTGCTTTCCAGCAGCTGCCCAAACAGTCACACTGAGCTGAATGCCTCCAGTGTTGGGACAGCAAGGCAGTAATTTTAGGACAGGACATCCGTCATTTTCTCTTCTTTCCATGTTTCCACTGAAACTTTATTCAGGTTTTATGCAATGTGCACTCACGTTTATTGCTAAATTACCGGCGCAGATTATTAAGGCTCAGGCAGTTGTAAGTGTGGACTTGAGTACCGCAGTGCATCCTGTTACGTGGAACAAACGGGCACAGTCTGGCAATGCTGGGAGCGGGTCCCATTAACCGTCACTGCTGCCCTCTGTCTTCAGAGGTGTCATGGTACACTGGTTTATATTTGGTTTCCGTTGCGTCTCTGCCTCACCACCTCCAGGCCACACATCTGGTCTTCAGGCCGACACTGGCTAAGCCCAAGCATTTCCTCCTGGTTACTCAGCCTCCCAGGAGAGCTGAAGGGAGAAAGAGAGAGAGAGAGTGAGTAGACGGGGGGAAATCGAACGGAAGTCAGCCACGGAATGAACACATCACGGCATCTTTCCCTCTTTCCCTGCTCTGCTCTAGTCTGGAGTGATTCATCCCCTGCCCTTCCAAAGGCTGAGTTCTTGCCAGGGCTCTCCATCGCACGCTATCCTTGTTCCTCATCCCACAGCCCATTAACTCCACTGGAAAGCTATTTTTTCATGAATTGTTGCATTTTGTGGAGAATTACCCAAAATATTTTAACTTCATCTACCTGATCCAGTAGTTTATTGATGCTTTGATTAGCTTATGCAGTGGAATAGCTTCCTCAGTCAGTGATGTGATTAGTATTGATTTGTCATTTTCAGTCATGGCTGTCAGTCTGAATTTTCTTCTGAGGCTGTTGGCTTGGCTAAATCATCCATGGCTAACATGACTTGGGTAGGAAATTACCGTACACACTCCTCCATTCACAAATCACCTTTTGACACTGTTCAGTTATTCTTACCTCTCTGGTTTCATATTTACAGTACATCTCCGTTGGTTAAACATTAATCAAAGCTTATAATGCGAACCCTCATCGTTGCCTCATCATTTTCTTCAGTCTGCCACCTTTGAGATTTAACAGATTCTATGCTAGCCCATAGAATTGCAGTGCATGTTTTCTTTTTCTTTCATTCTTTCTTTCTATTTTTGAGCCATTTAAGAAGAGTGCTAAACTGTTTTTGCAGAGCGAAGGCTATACTTAGACTAGTTTGCAGAGTAGTAAAGTGTGGTGTGTGAACTGTGATGGGCCCAGAGCTGACCTGGATAGTGTTTCAGGTAGACCAACACCCCTGTGCTGGGCTAAGGCCACCACAGGAGCTGGCTCAAGGCTGTGGCTTGTAGAGACAACAAGTCAGGCCACTGGGACATACATTTCTGCCCTGCACACCAGGGAATCGGCCAAAATTGCACATGGCCAAGCTCTAATGTCTGATGGGGTTTTCCAAGGTCAAGTTGGGAATCTAGAGACCCAAGTGCTGTGAAAGGAAACCACATCTCAGAACATCTACTTAACAGGAAAAACCTGGTATGAAAAGGGAATTTTTTTCACCTGTAAAGTTTGCAAGTGGAAGATCCTTTATGATGATACAAAGGTGTAAGTAGAAGAGATCTACTGATGCGAGGTGGAAATGTGATATCAAAGACTAGGGTAGAGTTTTTAGGTCAACAACCTTTTCAGAGAAGTGACTGGTCTGAATAAAAGCATTTTAGGGTTTGTTGGTTGGGGTTCACACAGCACAAAAGATCCCTCTGTTCCACACTCCTATATTAAATGTGCCTGTTTTGCATGCCATATTTCTCCCCACCAGCTTACCCCTTGCAAGTTAAAGCCAAGCATTACAGAAACAGAGCAGCTATGTACTGAGACTTCCAGAAACAGCCGCATGCTGTACTGTAACACAGCCACTGAAGGCAAACCATTGAGGGATCACTCACACCTGTGGAGTACTTCTAAAGATAGATTCATGTTTTTGTTACATTATCATATATTTAATATATTCGCTCTCTTTCGTTGACAGAGTCCAACCGAGGTGACTGTTTCTCAACCAACACGTACAGCCAATGGAACAAACGGGTAAGAAAGAGAAACAGATTTTTTTCCCCCCCTGCTTCATATTTCAGGAAGTACTAGTTCCTTCTTTTGCTTATATACTTCCTCTGAGTGTTGGGGATTTCTGTATTTATCCACTGGTAGCCACATGTGTAACTACAGGCCAAGCACTTTATTTTTCACTTCCTCTGTAGGTTATATTGTCTCATGTGCTTACCTGTGACCCATGTAATGCCTAACCTCATGTCCCACAGTACTCATATGTCTACATACAACCTCTCACATGTCTGTTGATGGTACCTGAATATAACCTCCTACTTTTACTTAAGTGTGCTACTTAACCCATAAAGACCCAAACATCCAAAACCATCTACTGAGCTAAACTACTTAATACCTGTTGATCCATTAATCCTATCAATACATGGAAATAATTGGTGTAAAATGCAGTTTGTCATCTTTTCATG
>JAPTGW010000027.1:23856396-23869952 GCA_029814545.1 Apogonichthyoides opercularis
GCACTTTAACTGTTTCCACGAGGTGCAACAGACTTCAAATACATTATTTTCGACATGCACTAATTTACCTCTCGCTGTAGTGCTGTAGGGCTTAAATCATTTTTTTTAACCCTGTCAAGATCATATTTAAGACATTTGGTCATCTACAATTACACATTTTTTACCCTTTAAGGACCTTTGGAAACCCTGCACATGTGAGCCTCCTGTCAAGCAGCTGCCATGTGCTACTCATTTCTAAAAAAACTGAATTGTAGTCTGACAAACCCCTGACTTGTCAAACTAGTTTTTGAATCTCATAATTTGGAAGTGAGCGTGTGTCTCCTTACAGTCTGTCTCAACGTTTGCTTTGTTCAAAGGCAGGTTAACGTAGATTAGACGCATGTGAAAAAAACCTGTTGAGTGACGAGGTTAAAAAACCTGTTACCACTGTTTTACGACGCTTACTCACCAGTTGATTGATCTGGGAGAATGAGGGGTTCTGGATATGTAGTCTGTCTGTGGCAATGCGATTTAGAGCCGTGTTATCCAAAACCACCTGATGCACAAAGACAGAGCACAGTTATTAGACAAATGAAAACAGAGGAAGAGACTCCCTCCAGCACAACAGCGCGGTGAAAGTCAATACACTGCTCCAATGTTAAGGAAAGAGGATATCAGAATAATGACGCAGTCAAGGAACCTCTTAAGAACAACAGTGTGCTGTTGTTAGGAGAGCTGAACATAAAAGGCACAGTGTACAGTCACAACAGGAGGGCCAATTCTTGGGCAGATTCTATTAGCTCTCTGGCTAATTTAATCAATGCGAGGGCCTTATGCAAGACCCTCGAGGAAGTAGGTATTAGAGAGGAAACGCCATTAGACTGTCACAGCATCTCAGACTAATACAATCACCAATTTAAGACTGAGATTTAATAAGTTCAATTTGTATCGTCCCGATGCTGGCGTAGCACTTTACTTCTGTAGATGTGGCTACACAAGCACTCCAGTAACAAAAAGTACCTCTTAACAAAATAACCAATTAAAGTTCCTCCTGTATATACAGTTTGTAGTTGTAAAATCAAGTCTGCTTTGAAATGAGTTTCACAACAACAAATTTTGTATTACAGCTGATAACACTTAACTGCATATATTCAATCAAACATCTATGACCAATCATTGACATCTACATCATGAATTTAATGCAAAGAATGCAATTTTCATTCATACCTTCTATTATTTAATACCGATAAATGTTATTTTTTTTAAATGGGGGAAACTTGTATAATTACACTGAAAATAATTTGTGGAACAATTACTCTTCAACTTAAATTTCATGAGAACCGCTCTGCATCTGACAAGAAAATAAATACTTCCTGATGTATTTATAGTACTTAAACCACTGTAGTGTCATGTGCAAGACTAGTGAACTACTTAAAAAAAAAAAAAAGCAACAATTAACCACATAATTTCCCTTTAGTGTGACAATTGCTGTGTACATATTTGTGACTACACTGTTTATATAGTTTCACATAATCAAGCTGAGCCAATACAGTATGAGCTCCAGTTTCTAAAATGCTGTTTTTATAGCACAGCAAAGTTTATAACAGGCCCGTGAGACTCAGTTTAGCTTTAATCATATCAGAGTTTGATGTTTTTGATGTCTTCAGTTAATTTGATGTTTACTTCCTGTTTTCTGATCTTTGCCATTTATATCAGACACATGAAACTTAGCAATGAAGGTTAATAGGGGAAGTTATTTTTGCTTTCTTGTTTCACCTTTGGAACAGTTTGGCTACTGTGCTGCACAGATGGGAAGATCACAATAACCAGGGCTTGGTAAAATATTCAAATGCATCTTCTGAGGTTATTTACAGCCACAGACAGCACTGGGATTAATCAACATCTATTCACTGCTCACCACGCAGTCAGCGTTCTGCGTGAGCCTCTTCAGTGTGAGCAGCGAGTTGTACGGCTGAACAACCACGTCACTCATCTCATCCTGGTTTGGGAAAACAGAGTATGTCTGCACCAGCTTCTTTGGGTATCTGGAGATCGAAAACATGTACTATTTATACACACCAGAACACAAGATAACTGCAAGTAAAACATTTAAGATTTGTCATTGCTTAGTCATCACTCTGAGAATTGAAATTAGTTTTTCATTAAAAGACCTGTCATTGAGTTTTTCCAGGAGGTATGATCCAAGACCAGAGCCAGTCCCTCCAGCAATGGAATGACACAGGACAAATCCCTGCACAGACAAAGTTACTTATTACTTACAGTTGAAATTCACAGCTACAGTATGTGCCACGTGTGTGCTGGGCTTCCTGTAAACTCTACTGATGCAGAAAGCCGAATTTGTGTGTGGGTGACCAAATGCCTCTCTTCCTGGGCAGTTATATAAATGGGAGTGCAGCCCCACCTCACAGATATACTCCCCCCCCAAGACAGCCATGTAATACCTGCCTTCTACGCTCGCCCGGCTATTATCACCAGACATTCTACACGCCACACCCTGCCAACATACACACAGCAGCTCAGCCCACCTTCCTATCCAACACACACACATGAGTGCACACACTAAATAATAATGTGGGGTCATAAGAACGAGTTACAGAAATTGCAGACCTTTGAGGGGAAATGTGAGTGCTATTTTATGGGAGGCTGGCAGGAGAAGAAAGTTCACCATAAAAAAAGGCAAGGAATAATAGTGAGGCTTTGCTGGTTTTATGATGACAGGAATCCTTTTTAACATGTTTAATTTAAGATCGAGTTGCAACTTACTCTTTAGTGGGCTGTTGACTATACAGTGCTAAATACTGCCACAGAGCACTATTGTAATTAATATATTACATTATTTTTCATGTTTAAAATTCCACACTGTTACAGCTAAGTGTGTGATGAAGAGACTTGCCTCCAAACTGTCACTGCCATCTGCCTCGCGGTCAATGATATCAAAGATGTCCTCTTGGATTTTTTTGCCCTGGGAAGGAGACATGGGGAAGAATGACAGAGATACTTTGCTGAATTCTTTCTTGTTTAGTTTGTAATGAGGACCTTTAATGTAATTTATGCTTGTTACCTGTGAATATCCACTAGCCCAGTTGTTCCCAGCACCTCCACCATGCTCAGAGAGGTAGATGTTCTCTGGGTTGTACAAGTTGGCATAAGGGGAGTTGAGGATGGAGTGGATCACCCTGGGCTCCAGATCGAGGAGAACTGCACGGGGGATGTAGTGCTCATCATCAGCCTGTGAAGTGCATGAACAATCGAGTCAGATGATGAAACTGCATATTCTGTAGGTTATGACCTTGCAGTCAGGGATCTTTTAGAGTATACTACAACTACTCCATCTAGTGACACATAATGTAACTGCAATTCAAGTGCATAGACAGGGTTTCTGCAAGTATCAGCAAATCTAATTTAATGGGTTTTTTAATGGCATTTTAAACAAATTTAATGCCCACGTCCAACTGCAGATACAGTTTTATATATAGTTTGACAGTTTATCGTCAACAGGCTTTAAACAGGTTCTGAATAGTTCCTCCTCCAATCACTTCTGCTGAAACTAGCATTTTCCCACTTTTCTGACATTTGCCAATATTGCCTCTTCTCTTTCGCCAAAGCATGAGCACGCTCACAGCACACTGCATTCCAAGCATTCGGCATTGTGACTTTGTGTATCGGCCATAAACAATAGCCAATTAAAGGGTTCCACCTATCAATCATCACACTATACAATCAAAATTATTAAATGTTTATATAATCAAAATAAATTGTGAATAACAATGCTTTTTTTCCCCCATCAAGTGTATTTTACTTTTTTAATAGTTCTGGACATAGCATTTAATGCTTTTTAATGCCATTTAATTCCTTCATATTCACAAAATCTATTTAATTACGTTTAAGGCTTTTTAATGACCCGCAGAAACCCTGATAGAGGTCTCATCCAATACAGACACCGATTACATTTACATACACAAAATATTCTGTGATTTTTCATTTGGATTTAATCTAATCATGACAAAAAGGTTAAGATCTCAAACCTTTGGGTAGCAACCTGTGGAAAATCTGCAAATTACATTTATTTTACAAATGTCTTGTATACATGTCCCAAGAGTCATCACAGAACCAAAATATTTGCATATTCCACAAAACTAAAAAAAACAAACAAAAAAACAAAAAAAAACCCCACAAATAAAAATCCCTTATTCAGAATACCCAAAATGAGGTTTACATGATACCTGTCAAAGATAGGAATATTGTTATCTTCTGTGGAATACTAATCTGCAAGTAAATGCAGCCTATTTAGAGTACATGGTATTAGGATGTAAAAGCATCTCTAGCCCTTTTACCACAGTCTACACAAGAGCAATGTCAAACAATATAGAGAGAATCCACAGATAAGAGTCACAAAAGTACATCCCTCAAAACCAATCCACACCAATGGTCTCTCTGACTGCCACCAAAGACTCATTCACACACTGATGCACTGCCACCAAAGACTGATTCACTGCCGCCAAATATGTTTGTTTTTATTCCCTTCTAATTAAAACTCAAGGCACATGTTGACAGACACTGTATTCACGTGTTGAAGAGCCACTAATCTAAGGCTCTATCCACTTTTTGTACATTGTTTAGTCCACAATGTCAATTTCCCTGAAACTCAGGCCATAATGTAGAAAAGAAATACATTTTTCCCTTTTTTCTTCTTCAGTTACAGTCATCGTGATGTATGGTAAATAAATGGTGGTGTCTGACATTACATACTGGCATGCTAATTAGTAAGCAAAAACAGTATGCAAGATTTTTAGTATATCCAAAACCATAGTATCTAGTATGTGACTTGAGTACCATATGCAAGTGAATATTACAGGATGCAAGCTCTGGACATTTCACTAGGACACATATCCCACAACACCATGCAGTACTGACTTATGTTGTGTATGCCATATGTAGCACGGGATTTCAAAGTATTAAGTAACACAGAGTCATTGTTTTGTAATACCATTGTCACCATTGGCAATAGGTTGCCAACTGAAAAAAGTACATCATGGTCCAATAAAATACTTTTGCATTCCCACACCTAACAGTGTTCAATCTGTCTGTTTGTGTAAAAGCATTTATTTATTTATTTAATATAAGATATACATTTTATAAACTGTAAGATTTTAACCATAAAATACAGTATTGTCTATAGATTGTTCATCGTTACAGAATCTGGGCTCTTTCAATTTATACTACAACCTCACCATCTAGTGACACATAATGTTATTGCACCGCAACTGCACAGAGACATTGTGTAACATACAACTTGCATACCTTGTATCTAAAAGAGGATTTCATGACTCATAACTGACACACATAGAACTAAAGCTGCCCATGTTTGTTTACCTGATAGAAGAACACATCTTTTCTGTCAGTCCCTTCAGTTGCAAACTCCTCAACAATCCCCTCTGGACTGATGCCATGCTCTGCACACAGCTGTTTCCAAAACTCAAACCCAACTGCAAACAAAAAGACGAGCAGGTTTTTTTTTTAACCTTTACGATCGATGATATGCAGTAAACGTGGTAATTGGCATAACATTAATATCAAGGGGACATGCAGGGACTGAAAGGCCTTTGAGGTATAATGATGACGGTGTACAAACCATAAATAATATATGAAATAATTCTGTCTGGGCTATTTCAATGACACAATTCACACAGACAGCTATTAACACGTATTTTACAGTAAAGGGACTACTAGTAATGCGTGTAGTACCGTGTACTAGTACTGCTACTGTTAAAAAATATGCATACAGCAAAGTTAGACACTGCAAGTAGATAATAATACGCTAATACCGTTGCATAGCAGATAGCTTAACACATCATCCTAGCTAACTAGTGAACTTCATTGGAAATAAGCTAGGTTCGCAGTGAGTAAAGGGATACTAAGCTTAGCATCCACGGCGATTTTCACATACTTTGGTTTCCACATTGTCCCAGCTGGAGCGTTATGATTTCCCGCGGCATCTTCACTCTTCAAGTGCTCCTTGTTAGCTAGCTTGCTAGCTCCTTGCTAGCTAAACAGTACTAGAATAACACCACTCCTCCTACACCTTCACTTCAGCCCACTTCTTCCCGCTTGGTGCTGATGTGACGTTCATGCGCACTTCTTCTTCCGTTTATTAGCGAACAATGAACTGATATTTAATGAGTATATCGCCCCCTGCTGTATCGGAGCGTGTAACTGTGAAACTGCAGCTTGGGGACACGTTTCAAACACTGAAGATATGACATTATATGATAGATATTAGTCCATTTTTTTTATTTGCTTAAAACAGTTCTAAATAATCCCAAAGTCATTAATTTGTCATATGTGAGGTATTTCAGACTGTTTAAAATCATTTTTGAGGGGGGTCATCAGTGACCACTGACTTGGTCTATAAAAAAAAGGGGGGGGGGGTGAGAAAATAAGATTTTGGTCCAGTTTTTTTTTATTTACTTAAAAACACGACATATATATATTTTTTTTAATATTAAAACCTACATTTTAAGTACACATTAAATTTTGTTGGTATGAGTGTATTATTCTCACCAGATCCAAAGCACAATGAGAAGTTTTTCAGTCCTCCAGTGATCACAGAGACAAATTACAACTACTCCTTATTCTCATCTTTTTTATACATTCTATACATATCACAAAGGATACAAAATACTTACAAAAACATGAGGAAAACAAGTTGTAACTGGAAAAAAAATATATGTACAGAAACAGGGTACAGTGTATTTGGTTCGTAACGTGTATTTTGTTTGGACAACCATGACAGCCTGACTAATCGACTTGGCCTGATTAAACTTACCAGAAATTTGCATTGGTCTGTTACAAAATTAGGTTTTACAGTAGACTGCAAACTGTAAAAGCATGAATTTAGTGAAAGTAATATTAAAAATAAATAAATAAATAAATATACAAAATAAAAAACAGTGACATTGACAAGTTTGTCAGTAGTGGACATCAGAAAGTGAATATAAATATGTGTCACTGTATGTCAGAGGGGGGTTTCTGGTCTTGTTAATGAGACAAGGGAAAAAGGTTTTGGTCATGAAGGACTTCAGGCTCAGACTAGGAGGCTGCAGCCAATCACAATCTCAGTAGACAAAATGGTACGCTGCAGTCTCCTCTTGTCCTTGCAGCAGTGAAAAAGGTGATACCAAGGAGGTGAGAATGGGCGCTATTACAGCAGTATACAAAAGCACTAATGACATTTTCTGCTGGGCCTTCTCAGTGAGCAAGTTGATGTTCCACTGCTACAGAAGGATCTGGCAAGGTGATGATGCCAAAAACTTGGAAAAGCTCCTCTGTATGGACTGCAAGTCCACATAGACTGGATTTTAAGTATTTGTCTTAGGGACAATAAACTCTTTCACTGCTTTGCACACAAGAGTCTCATTACAACCATAAAGCTTGTTGTTGAATTGAGATGTAACAAGTTAAAGTTGATTTGTGTTACTCAAATCAATAACAAAGGGAAGGAAATGGAGGTACAGAGCTGGTGAATGGAGTTTTAGAAAATGGTGTCAGGACTGAGCCATTGTCTGTCAGATCTACAGAGTCGTTCACTCAGGTCACAAATGGATTTGTTTAAAAAAACAAAAAAACAAAACATACAGAATACACAGAACTCAGAAATATTATCATAAATTGGATGGCTTGGACAGAAAATTTGCTGTGCCAAAAGATTAAACACAATTTCAACATAACACTTGCCCTTCTTCATTTCACAATAAAACTAATGGATTAATACTTGATGTAGTTATATTTTTTGACCACTAGATGACAGTATATACAGAGGCATTTGCCAGACACTAGAAACGTGGAACTAAGATACAATAACGATAATAAGAATTGCCGTCGCTTGACTACACACTCATTACTTTTTAATATTTTCATTTTTTACTTTGACCATAAAAATAAAGGACAAAATAACGTATACGCACAAATTTAGTGCCCACGCACTGATTAACAGTGTTTGAGGTGGAAAAAATCCTATAGCCGTGAACGCATCATGACGCTAGCGCCCGTGCGGAATCTGATTGGGCTATCGAGCTCTGAGAAAAACAGGTTACGCCATATTGTAATTTTTAAAGACAGTGCAACATTTCTGCAAAAATGACAGAATAGTAAGTGTAATTTGTTCCATAACAATATCACGGTAGTATTGATATTATTTTATTCCTTCTGGTACAGTCAGATAATCAGTTTTAGACGCTGACACGGTGATTCCGCTTTGGTCGCTAACTGTTAGCTTGGAGTTAGCTTAGGTGTTAACAGCCGATGTTGTGAGTAGAGCTGCTCCGTGGCGCTGTGGTCCTCATCAAGCTGTTTACCTGTATGCACTTAAGCCAAGTCTTTATTTTACAGGGTTACTTTATTGACGGTAGACGCTAAGATGGCGCATACAGGGGCAAAGGAAGACATATCCATGGAGCATTCCTCTGCCAAGCAAGGATCAAGTATGTGCCTGCGGAGTCGACCGTGCTCCAGCGAGAGAGACGGTCAGGTACGGGCTGTGAAAGCCTGTCTCCAGTCCAGGTTGGGGCCCTACGAGCCCGTCCTGACCTACCTACAGTCCGTCCTCGTGTGGGAGAGACCCTTTCAGTGTGTGCTTCTCTACATTGTGGTCAACGTGGTGTTCTGGTGAGTGTCTGCTCATTTTGGTTAAAGTTTTCTGTGGCCCTTTTCACCTCAGACTCATTCTGTTAGTGTTTGTGTTATTGTGGAGATGTGTTTGTTTCAGTGTTATTGCAGCCTACATTCACACAATACAAGGACTGTTTGGTCGTTTAGGCAGGAGACAGCGTGACTCGAAGCAGCTGGTGCTTTTACACAATGCAAAATGTTTCACCTGTCAATTCAAGACGAGGCAGATGGTTCTCCAGTGGAGCTATTTATAGACACTGTGAACAAACGCCTTTAACTTAATACTAACGTGCCTTATCATCTTGAAGACAGCACAGTACTATGAATTAAATGCTTTATTACTTAAAGTGTGGATGCTTGTGAATGAGAAGCTGTAAAACAGGGGTGTCCAATTCATTTCTTTCAGCCAAATTGGATCTCAAGTGGGCCAGATCAGTAAAGTAATAGCATCATAATCTGTAATTACTTTTTCCTCTTTGTTTTAGTGCAATGAAAACCTCAAATTATGAAAATACCTACATTTGCAAACTATCCTTTCACAAAAACATGTGAATAACCTGAAAAAACTGAAATTTTGTAAGAAAAATAAGTGCAGCTTTAACAATATTTGCCTCAACATAAGTGCATTACACACAATGCTACAACAAACATTTGGTAATAGGTATAATATTGCAAAAACTTTGGTGTTTGGAATTAAAATAAGAACAATTTCTCATTCAGTTACTCATTTGCTCAGGTCATTGTTCTTCGAGGTTCAACTGGACTAGTTTTGCTTTGAAAGAGCAAAACTAGCCCAGTTGAACCTAGAAAAATGGAGTTGGCACTATTTATAGCTTATTATACTATTATTTCACTTTAGATCATATGGATCTGAATGTGTAACCTGAACTAAAAATTACTTTAACACCCTTGATTGTTAATATCTTCAGTGTAATTTTTGCACTTCGCAAATTCATCCCATGGGCCAGATTGGACCTTATGGCGAACCGGTTTTGGCCCGCATGTTTGAGACCTCTGCTGTAAAATAAGTCTGAATAGGCAATTTAGAAATTAGAGGGAATCATTTTCAGTGTTAACTTGTGTGTGAACTGATTCGATAAGTCTGTATGTTAAGCATTAGGGTTATGTGTATTGCAGTGAATCTAGAAATATAGTATTAATAGACACACTGGGAATCTATAAAGATACAATGCTTTAAAGCTAATATAAGATAAGCTAGTGTCATATTTAAATATAACTGACCATACGCATACATTTTAGACCAAAATGTTACTTTTTTTATGCAGTTGGAACAGTGGAATCAGTTGCCTTTACAGGTAATGAAATAAAAATAAAGCTGTTTGCAGGAATCAAAGTAAATTGATAGTGTTTTTGAGAATCAATACTGTATTGATGAGTGTATATATATTGATATTTTCTTACACCTCATGTCATGCACAATAAAATGTATGTACATTTTAACATATAGACACAATACGATGTGTGCAATCCCTGCCCCTGCTAGACATTGAAAAGGAATTACAGAAAGAAGTAGACGGACAAAGGGTAATATGTTTTGGCTTAATTGGGTCCTTGATAGTGCTTCATGGTAAAAGTCACTGACCTGGGACATTGAGGGAAAACCTGATTGGGCAGCCTACTTTGAAAGACCAGGCCTTCAGCTTTTATTTGATCAAACCAGTGGGCAATGCTATGTCATTTATCCCCATCTCCCTTTTGCTTCAGCAGCTCAACTGTGCTAGCTGGTTGCATTCATGCCCTGTAGTTACGCACAAAGTTACTTATGATGTCCAGTCACATGGAGATGGGGAGGCAACATGGGCACCCTTTATAAAGCGAGATTGTCTTGACTTTTCTCCTAAAGCATAGTCTATTTTAAACATTCAGGAGTGGAAAACAGACTTTATTAAATCTATTACTCCAACTGCAGAGTAAAAGTGTGTTGTTAATATGGTGATTAAGTGATATTTTACCCTCGACAGTCTCAGGACTGGGCCATTTTCATGTTATTCTTTCAACTAACTATAACTACTTATTACAGTGTTACCCTACATACTAGTAGGCCTTGTTTTGCCAACAAATTCTTTGTTAGGTTAATCTCTGCTGAATGGCAGAATCCCATAACATTGTTGTAGTCAACAAATTTCGGGGTCTTGTGATCTGAAAAGTGGAGCAACATGAAGGGACTTTAATTGTTGAAGCTCAAAACAGTGAAAATGCTTATGCAGAGGTGGACAGCTCCCCACCACAAATGGAAACCATCTGAATAAAAACGTTGAGTCTGAGAAATGGAGATGTATGTGAGGGATTTCGTCCTGTCTTGGTTCTTATTAAAGGAACCAGTATATGCTAACTAAAGAGTTTGTGTTTTAATAAAAACTTGTAATGGATTGTTAAAATGAGTGATGTTTTCTATTGGTAACTCCTGTGCTGACTGTGTTTTGTCTGCTTTATTCCCTGCTAGGTTCTTTGCCCTGACCTCACTACGCCTGCTGTTCCTGTTGGCTTCTGGTCTGGCTGTGGCTGTCTGTGTTGATACATGGAGAAACAAGATCTGGCCAGAGATTAGAGGTAATTATATGTTGATTCTGAAGTGTTTTTTTTTTTTTTTTAAAACAGACTCTACATGTACATTGTCTGCTCTTTCTCCCTGGAGAACTTTATCTTTCTGGCACTGATTGAAACACAGATCTAGTCTGTGATGTAATTATGTGATCAGAAGTGATATGCTATCAGTCAGCAGTGGGAGACTCCAGTGATATCTAGGACCGTTAATCTCATGCACTTAAATAACAGTTATATACTGTGTACATGTATAGATACTGAATGGACTAAAGCAGATCAAAGAGTGGAGACTTAATGAAGCTTATATAGGCAGACTAAATATTATTAACATGTTTATACAAATTCTACATTATAGATATGTGCATTATTGTATAAAATCTTTTTTTTTGTTTTTTTGTAAAGTGGTGAATTTTCTCTCCACAGTCAGGAGAAAGATGGAGGAATCAGAAAATGAGAGGTTTGTTTGTTTTCACTGGCAGTATTTCCTTATGCACATTAACAACAATAATCCAGATATAATGAGCTTGTAGATGAAGGTGTTTATAATGCTGTGTGTTTGTGTAGCTGGGGTTTGGTGCAGCCTGGGATCCTCAGTGTCCCTGAACTGTGTCACCACATCGCTGAGGCCTGGGTCAGTGGAGCAGTTCTCACATCCAGCATGATGCAGTACAAACGACACAACCCTGGCAAGGTGAGGACAGTAGATAATGTGGGAAACCGTTTACAGAAAAACCTGTATTCTGTTGATTACTCACCATGAACTGACCCCATTTCTCCAGTGTTTTATTTTGAAACCAAGATGAATGTTAAAATAGCAAAAAAGGGTTTCATGATATTGTTAGTCATTATAATGAAAGAAATATCAATAATCTGTCAGTAATCTGTCTATAAGCATTGGATAAACCCACCATAATCCACTACACTTTTAATGACCTGTATCTTTTGTTTTTCTGGGTCAGTTCTGCATCCTTACCTGTGGAGTCTTCACCTGTTTGGCTGTGGTTGGACGTTACATTCCTGGAGTGGTGCTCTCCTACTCTGCTGGTGAGTCTGAATGCTTCAAGCAGACCTAACTACATATGCAGGGCCCTTAATAAGACTACACTGGCAGGGAAACTCAGTATGACTAGTCCTATTAAAAATGCATTGGTGGCGAAACCAGATCTGTGGGGCCCTGGTGCCAGGGCTGGGACTGTTGAGGTGATTAAAGCAAGGACGAGACGCACAAAGAAGGCAAGAAGGGAACCAGGCAGATAGCTTAGGAGGTCAGGCTGAGACTGGGCTAATCTTCTAAACCTCCAACCTGTGGGTTGGAGAGCCGGGGAAGCAAGACCTGCCAAAGGCCCTTCACTCTGACGTCTGAAACAATCCATAGCAGCTTGTCCTGAACCTGTTAGCGACATGGGACAAACGTTATGTTTTCGCTGAAGCAAGTTCAGACTTGTCTCCTAAGGTGATAAAAGTAGAACTCAATCTGTACAAGTGACAAAGCACAAACATCAGACCTGCCCTGTCTTTATTCTCTCATGTCTTTTCTGTCCTTCCATAGTGTTGGCTACGTTGCTGTCCCCATTGGCAGCCTATCACAGGGTTTTCCAACATGTGTGTGTGAAGCTGGAGCCGGTCCTGCAGCGGCTGGACTTCAGTGTTAGTGGATACATGATGTCAAAGCCTATTGATAATCAGTGTAAGTACTGTTACCCTGTTTGTTAATATTGCATATAAAAACTAAATAAGATGTTTTTGAGCCACATTTCAATTTATTTCACAGCAATTCAAAACTAGTGGATGAAGCTGTTACTAAATATTGTGTGTCCAAGACTGTTTTGGATCTTAAATAATTTCCCCCTTGAAACCACTTTCCTGTCTTCTGACATAACTTACTGTGTCTTATATATGCACTCCGGGCAGTAAAGTAATTGATTAACAGTATATTTGATAGATTTACAGCAATGTAAACCACCACAAAAGTGCAAAGTTGGTTCCATGTGTGTTCACTCAGATAAATGAGTATATCCCTTGATAATGGAGTTTGCTGTTATGTGTGTCACACATATCATCAATCATTTAACCAGGGTGTTGTCCGTGGAGTGAGAAAATGAGTACAAATGTTGAGGAGACAGAAGATTAAAAAACTAGAGGTCAGCCCCACTGATATACCGTTTGTGTAAACTGTGCAGGGAAACCATCTTTACCTGGATTAAAAAAAGTGGGTAAATTCAGAACAACCATAAACTAAACATTTTTTCTCCAGTGCTATGTAGGTCATTTTATAGGTCTTTGAAAGGACATCAGTGATATTGACTGAAACTTTTTTTTTTTTT
>JAPTGW010000027.1:24078096-24089116 GCA_029814545.1 Apogonichthyoides opercularis
AACAGTGAGTGGACCTGCTTTGTTTGGTACCATGAAGTAATGGTACTAATGTAAGGAATGATGTTCAAAGGGATCATCTGCATGTGCACAGGGGTCTGGATCAGCACTTATGTTGTTGGAATGTTCTAAAATAGATGTTCTTTTCACCTTACATGTGCTTTTTCTTGTATTTATTTATATATATATACTTCTTTTTAAAAAATCTTATATTTATTTATTTTTTGGTCACTAACAGGTAAGGAACCAAATATGGTAACTTCACTGACCTTGATTTTCTACATAACAATACAATTTTTAAAAAATATCCACAAAATGTCCTCCAATAACACCTTAAGGTTGAAATTTAGAATTTCAGAGTATTTTTATATTTCTATGAGTGTCCTATAAAGGGTTAACACATTATGGTTGTCCAACTGATACCAAAACACAACTTTCAGGTGATGGTCAATCAGAAATATGGTGAAAAAATATTGCAGAAATAACAGCATAATAGTAAATGCTATACTAATATACAACAAAATGTATATGTGGTGTTTTTTGCTATATGTAATGGAATGTAATTGGTAACAAATGCATGCTAACAAACATAAAAGGCACATTTCAGTCCTGGCTGTCATTGTACTAGTCATGTAATAGCCCTGCTGCTGAGTTTTCCTTTGACCTGAGACCCTTCCCACTGTGAACCCATATGGACGGGCATGTTCTACATACTGCAACTTCCTATAATGTCATTATTTCCTATATATCTGTGCTCATATACTATTGCTATTCTGCATGTGTGAAGCAAAACAAACACAAACCTGCAACACAAAGCCTAATAGATTAGACCCTTGTATCAGACTGATATAATTGCTATGGTTGTTAGTTATGAGGCTTAGATATTAACGAGCAAATTGTTTGAGAAAACAATGTTGGAGATTAAGTAGGGCTGATGGCATGTTAGCCTCAGGGCTTTTATATATGGGACCAAAGCAGGATGCTGATTGCAGATGTGTAAATTGCTGAGTAAGTAGCTCTGCCTCTGTTTTCTCATAAAATGACATCTGCTATTTCACTGTTGGCTCTCATACTGAACACACTGCAGTGTGAATTATTAGCAGGTTTAATATGAAAATGATTTGGCTTTCTCTGCATTCATGGTCTAGAGAGAAAATCTTGATTTTCCATAAGGAATTAACTAAAAGGCAGTTTGTCCTGGTTGCCCTCCTTCCTTCTCTCCATTTCAGCTGTGCCGGCTCATCGACCCAGAAAGTCTTCAGCACATTCTGTGGCACAATAGATCTGCCTTCGCTTCAGTGGAAACTGGCCATCTGAGGTTATTAGGAGGGGGCTGAGGAGGAATGTCAATGAAAGTGTGACTAGGATGCAGCAGGACAAGACAACATGGTTTGGCAAGGTGCAAAGGTTTTCCCACTGTTTACAGGAAGGAGAAAAGGTGACTGTCATGTTGCATCAATCATCTTTTAACCTTCACACATGCATTGACAATAAAGGTGAACATACATGCACACAGTTACTTATGCCTAGATGCAATACAACAATCTGCAAATATGTTCATTATGGTTCACTTTTCATAAATTATATTCATCGTGGCAGATTATATCTTAAAATGTTTTAACTCTAGACAAAGTATCCTCTGACCAACAGCCTTCATGAATGTGTACTTATGTAATACTTAGAGTTAGATGTTAAACCTGTTAAAAGTATCTTTATTTATGTGTTCTGGATCTTTCTGCTGTTAGCATGAATTAGCATCAGCACTTTTAGTTTATGTAGGTCAGTAGCATTGGTAAGCTGCATAAAATAGGAGAAATAAATCATTCTTTTGCAGACAGAGTTAAACCAGGTTGTTTCTTAGGCTCAAGATTTATTTCTAAGGACTTACAAGTCAAAAGGTCACTCTTGTTGGGTTAGAAAACTGGACTCTACATGAATAATCCTTTTGACATATCAAATTTTTTTTTTTTTTAATTTACCAGCTACTCAGATATTACAGTATTCTTCACTGTAGAGTATCCATCCTCAGGTCTAAACAATATTTGATACTTTGCTGAACTGTGAACATCACCTCAACATTTCAGAGTATTATGCTATATTTTCAGAAGTTTGAGGATTTATTTTGCATTCTTTAATATTTCTGACATCTCTCGAATTCACCAGGGGTGTTAATATCCCATTTTTTCTGTGCCATGACAAACTCTGAACTCATTTTAATGCTGATTTTCACTGACTTATTTTACCCAGCCTGAGCTATTTTAGACATTTACACACAGCCAATCCCAGCCTAGTTCTAGGTGATGAAGTCAAGCACAGAATAAGATATTATGTACAAGCTTACCTTTGTGAACTCAGGCCATAGCATGTATCGGTCAAAATCCATGGACTGAAGAGGCAAAAAAACCCAACAGCATTTGGCTTAAAATAGAATTTCATGTTGACAGCTCACATGAGGAACGGGTGCGAAACAGAGCTAATGGATACTTCACATTTTTTATTGCAAGTCTGTCCAAAAATAAGTGTTGGCAGGACCAAGTGGAGCACAAACTGCTTAAACGGACCACTGGGTGTATTGAACATACAGATGAAATACAAGAAAAAAACCACTTAAGTGGTCCTTGGCTTCGTGAACTCTACTGGAGAGATGATCACCATTCTGACAGGTTTTAATGGTAGTACTGAGGCAAAATTCTAATATTGGCCACGTTCACACTGCAGGCAAAAGTGGCCTAAATCAGACTTTTTTGCCCATATGTGACCAATATGTTATTTTTTTTTTAAATGACATATCAATTTTTTTAAATCAAACACAGGTCATTTTCATATGTGGCCCCAAATCTGAAACGTATCAGATGTTTTACAACACAATCTGAACAGTCGCTGCATTTCATCCAATGTTTACATCATCAATATTGCGACAGATTTCACAATTCTGTGCTAAAGGAGGCCGGACTTGGAAAAAAATCAGTAATGGGCTCTATGTACAGGACATAGTGGGATTGTGCATTAGAGCCCATTGCTTCTGTAAACACAGTGTACTAAGTGTGATGTCACTTCAGGGGTGTAGACTGTTCACACAGTTACATGTAATTAAGAATCTTTATTTTGCCAGTAGGGGTTCACACATATAAACATGCACATGCACACACCGAAATTTGTCTTCTGCCTTTAACCCATCACTAGATCATGCATGTATGCATCACAAACTACATCCTAGGAGCAGCCGGCTCGCCATATCAGGCACCCGGGGAGCAAATGGGGGGTTAAGTGCCTTGCTCAAGGGCACATCAGCCAACAACTCTTGTTGGTCACAAGCCAATTCTACAGCTGACTCTCCAGCCATCTAGGCTGCAGCTGCCTCTATTTACAATATAGCGTCAACAACCGCACAAAAAACGTAATTTCGGCAAAAAATCTGAATTGAGCATGAACACCTGCAGTCTGAACGTAGCCACAGACGCCTACTTGGGTTGGGAACTGGTCACTGTGAAGGCCGTCACATATACTCATTAAACCATTAATTGAGCCCTTCTATGGATGAAAGCATTGTCATTGTCAAAGCCACACAAATAAGGCTTTTCCTTTAATTTGTCGCCTGTGTGTTGTAGATGCAACCAGGTCACAGCAGTCATTTGGGGTCATTATTTCATATTTGCACCGTCAGCACTTTTTCTTTTCCATTTAGAAAATAAATAATTCAACCTGCACTAATCACAAAATGAAGAGATTTAAATTTCTGCTGCATGGATTTCCAGTACATGTAAATGTATACTTTGTAATAAGCTGTATTTATAATAAATGCCCCTGTTTGCACTTTTATGTTCCACGTTCTACTGTGTAAAATGAAAGGGCCTCAAAGGGCCATTCTGATAGCCCACTGCTAATCAAAATGGGCAAATTCAGTGTTTCCATGGTGATTATAACGAAAGAGGTGCTTTTATAAAAAAAAAAAAAAAAAAAAAGTGTAGTCACTGGTGAACTCTGTTTTCCTTTGGCATGTGTGGGTGGATGGCTAGGATTTAGATCACCAGCCCTTCCACAGACACACCGCTGAGCACCTTCTGTGACTTCTACATGCCAAGAAATTCAACTGACCTGAGCATAACTGCTACAAGCTATGGGCATGAAGACAGAAAAAAAGTACCAAAACAGAGACAGAAAAGCAAATTATTAAACACAAGAATTACAGATTGGCTAATTAGCTGTACAGAATTTCTCGTCTTCTTTTTATTGTTTATTGTAACGTTCTTGCCCAGCAGAATCCTTCCTCTGTTCCCAAAATCCTTCAGAGGCTGATCATTGATCTTTAGCTTGTCAGTAGAAAATAACTAGTGCGGTGCTTGGGTTCCCATGGGATGGATTAGGGAAAAGGAGGATGCTTGAAAATCAGCATCACGGTGGGGTGAACGAAGGGTTAATGTGCTGTGAAAATAAGGAGTGTGATGCCTCATATTAAGCTCAGATTTAGTGGATCCACAGAGAGCACCTGTTACAGGTCAAGTGTAACCCCGTGTGCAGAGAAAGCATGATTTTACATATCTTATTTCAATCATTTTCAGGTCATTTCAGACTCATTTGACAGTCAGAGCATGTGCGAGACAGAGGCAGCCTCTGTAGGAGGGACTTGAGGGCAGATGACAAATGTGTTGAACCAGTGAAAGTGATTTAGATCCACAGAGCATAAAGGAGATGATCGGCTCACCTCAGCCTCAATTACAGAGCAGAATGGTTTCAAATAAAAAATATTAACAGCTTGAAGAGCGTGTAAAGAATCAGCAGCCACTTCAGTAAAGATGATGCGTCTACAAGAATGTGATCATCATGCAAACTCATCAGACACGTCATTACTTTGAGACGACAGCCATGTTTAACAAAGCCACAGATGGCTGCTCTTTTAAGCTGCTACTCAATTAAAAAAAAAAAAAACAGCAAAATAAAAATATAACTATCTTTCATAACCCTGTCCACCCTTCTCATCCAGGCTAAGTGAAAATCTGTATCAGGGTCCGTGTCTTCCGTGTCTACACAGGCACTCTCTATAAATACATAAGGTGCTGTTTCCAAGGTAACAACTCTGTGGAGAATTGGCCAGCAGAAATCTGCAGGCACTTTGACTGTCATGAGAATACCTTCATCTTCACATCATCGCCGTCCGCCTGACTGTACTCCAGGACCTCTGTAGTCCCATCTCCCATGGGATCATCAGTCTTCATTAACCCAAAATGTCACGACCAAAGTTAGGCCTCTGAGGCGAGGCATGTCTACAAATTATCCCCATTAGTGACGGGAAATGTGTTATCTGATCTGTGGCAATCTATCAATCAATCTTTTTATGTGGAACCCCTGGATCAAAATGCTGGAGGAGTATTAATATTAGCACGAGTATTTGCAAACTGCAGCTATAAGTAATAAACATACAAACATGCATCTGTATACGGATCACTTTTATTTGTTTTTTTAGAGTACGTTTAAGCATGGTAATATTAAAGAGTACAGAAACAACAGAAGTTTTCTAGTAACATATGACTTGCAAGGTGACTTTTACTTTTAACTATATATCAAATAATGTGTCTCTATTGCCCTCCAGTGGGCACAGAAGGAAACAGCATAATTTATGCCTTTAAAATCTAATGATTAGAAATAAATGTCAATCAATATGACTTTCATACTACAATTAACAGGAACAACATCAAGAAATAAAATAACTGCTATGAGAAGGGTATTTAATCCTTAAAGACCTAGAACTATCTTTGTGGTAACTACATTATGAAATTTCCTCCACCTTTAACCTTTTCCAACTGACTTATCACCATTTATTATAATATTTTTTACTGTTTATTTTAGATTTTTCAGCAAAAATCTGCTATTTTCTTATATATAATTTAGAGATCATGTAAATGTTTATAAAAACTCAGTAAATCCAAACGTTATTATATCAGTACCGAGAAAATTCCATGTTCACAACGGAGCCTGTGAATATCCAAATGGGTCATATTTGATGCCACAGAAAAGCTGAAAAACTGCATTTTATCTTAATTATTTACATACACCGATAGGATTAGATTAGTGCTTCAGAAGTTGTTACATATTTCAGGTCAGTAGATGCTTTTGGTCAGTGGTGGCTGTTCATGTTTGAGGCTTAATGGACATTAATGTTTGCCTTAAACGGTTCAATAGGACCAAATATTAAATCATTTTATTTAAAAAGTATTTGCATTTATATTGGAATTACTGAATGTACTAACTCTGTTATCTTCCTGCTTTCATTGAATTTATTTGCAGCATTTACAGAATATATGCAAGTTCAAAATTCTAAAATCATTCATTTAAAAACTCAAAAAGGAGTGGGAAGAAGAAAAAGTTATTTAATCCCACCCCCATTCTCATCATCAAATAACATAATGTTTTAAATACTCATTCCTGTCCTTAGACTTCAAGCCAGAGAATTGAACAAAATAGATCTATACCAAATTAAAACAAACTCATTTGACAGTATTTGCATGTTAACACTTTCGTATTTAATTGCAGTTTCCCACTTTTTGATGACATAATTCTACTTTCTATGATTTACCTTGATATGCACCACATGGACACAACAAAAGGTAAATAATATTCAGTTTGTCAAACACAAAACAAGCAGGGGTGACTTTTATTGAGCTGCTCAGAACATCAATGTGACTCTTAGCTCAGGGGCCACATTATCCAAATTTGATCTGAAGTGGGCCGAACCAGTAAAATAATAATATATAAATAAACGTCAACTCCAAACCGTTCTCTATGTTTGAGTGAAAAAAGTTAAATCACATTATAAAAGTGTTTAGGCTACATCTACAAAATATCCTTTAAAACAATGTGAATAACGGAAACAAACTGAAATTTCATAAGAAAAATAAGTGCAATTTTAACAATATTATGCTTCAGTTTATCAATTTACACAGGTACATTACAACTTACAGATCACAGCGGATCTATAAATACACAAAACATTTAATAACAGGCAGAATATTGATACAATTGCATTTAAGACATTCCAGGTTGTTCATATTTGTTCAGGTTATTTTTTTAACGAGAAATAATCGTTTTAGTATAAATAAAGTAAAATTACATGAAAATGCTTACATTTACAAAGACAAAATTTTAGAGTTGTCATTATTTATAGGTTATGAATTGTATGTTACTGGTCCGACCCACTTGAGATCGGTCTGTATGTGCAACCTGAACTAAAATTATAGTTAATATCTTAGTTAATTTCTACATTTCATAAATTCATCCTAAGGGCCAGATTTGGCCGCCGGGCCACATGTTTGAGACCCCTTTCTAAACCAATGAATTACATGCCTCCTGGATCAATGTACACAAAACTATTGCAATGAGGAGTCCGTTGACGCTGCTGTTAAATAGATATCTCTTTATTATAGTGCATTTATCAGATGTTACAAGATGAGTTTTTAAAAAGCATAAAGGTAGTTAAGAAATACATATGAACAATTGTCATTTGAACAGAAACCATCTTGAAAAACTTAAAGCTTCACATCTGAACGAGGAAAGATGCATCATGTTAATTTAAAACACATTTTACATTGTTTTCTATACATTTGCACTTCTTGCTGTGTATCAGATTATGTACCCTATAAACTGTATGGATGTTATAAGTAAGGACAAAGAAACCCCAAAGTATTCCATTCCCAAATAACCTGAAGATTACAAAGGGGGAAAAAAACCAATTAACGTCCAGTTGCAGAAAAGTAGATGGAGAGGGGGGACGGGACGGGACACCCTCATTTCCCTTTGGAGGTCAGCGTGATATGGCATTACAGTCGTCGTCATTCAGTCAGGGACACGCACAGTTCAGGACTGGTTTTTCATTTGGACGAGCCTTTGGGATATTGTGAGGGAAGCTCTGTGTCTAGATGAACTGGTTCAACATCTCTGAATGGTCCATTGTTGTACAGCAATGGAGGAGTTTGTTGTGTAAGGAGTCATTGCAAAGGCTTTACATAGACCTGTATTGTGCAAGCTGGTTAGGTTGTGCAAATGGAATTATTAGAGGAATATGACAGAAGGAAAGCAAGGGAGGAAAACGCCATGGAACCTGAAACACTGAGGCGTTAACAGTGGTGAAGCCAAAACTGTCAATTCACCCATCACAGCGCTTACAAACTGAATGTCCAGAGAGTGTCTGTGTCTGTGTCTCCTCTGGAAAACAATGAAGGAGACTTCAGTCATCAGGTGAGTCCAAAACTAAAACAACTTGATGAGGCCTTTACGCCAACCGATTGGTCCCAAGAGTATTTCAGTCAAAAGACTTCAAACCTGGCACGTCAGCTCATGATTAGTAAACCAGGTCATGCGTGCATCAACAGTAACAAAAGAAGAAAAAAAAAAAAACACCTCAGTGAAAAAAACAATCCTAAACCCAAAGAAATAGATGCAAGAAAATCTAAGAAACAAAAACAAAGAGTGGGAGCAACTATAAAAAAAGGCGCAATAGTTAAGTGTGTGGTGGGTGTAACAGATAAGTAAACCCTAACAACACACTAACAATGCAGTACACAACACGCCTCCACATATGTAAACATGCACTTAAGCATTTATTGCCTTTTTTTTTTTTTTTAATGTGCTGTGTGTACAAACAAGGCTAAAAAACAAAAAAATTATACATCACGGTCAGATTTGGAGGAATTAAACCATCAAACAGTACAGTATTGGAGAACCTCAACTTTATCTTCAGCATATTTCTAGTTGTTGCTGAAGAGTTTTCACTGCCTGCAATAACAAACAAAAATCTGGCAAAAAGAAAAAAAAGTTTTAATCTGGGGTGTGAACATATGTACATACACACATACACTGAAATATACTTTGCATCTTTCATGCTGAGTGCATCCAAAAACTAAACGCTTTGACAAAAGTAGCAGATGGAAAAACTGAGTAATGTCACCCTGTTTTCTTTTGATTTTTTTTTTTTTTTTTTTTTAAGACATTCATTGCTCATTAACACATCATGTGGCAAACTTTGCTTTGCGGGAACCAGTGCTTATGGAGTTCGTTGATAACGTTGGGAAGAGGGACGGGTGCTTGCGAGTTAACTTTGTTCAAGGCACAGCAGGGATGCTCCCACTCACAAACATACACAAACACATTCATTCATACAAAATGTCTCATCCATACAGTACACAGTTGCAGGAGAGCACTGGCCAAAAGTCCGACACTTAAAGAAGGAAAGAAGAGACGAGGAGGAAAAAGGAGGAATGAGATCAGGACCAGTGTAGTCTCCCATCATGCTGCGTAGACCAGGCACATGACACAGACAGGAAGCAGACTGATCCATCACTTTGCGTTCTTTAACTGGCCTGAAAGCCATTCAAGACCCTCGTAGAGACCGTCTCCGCTGGTGGCACATGTGGCCTGGATAAACCAATTGCGGTGGCGCAGGGAGTGCAGACCCAGTTTATCTGTGAGCTCAGCGGCATTCATGGCATTTGGAAGGTCCTGACAGAAGAGAAAGCATATCAATGAATCACACATGGTGGTATAGAAGTCCCAATGCCAGGACAGCCTTTTAATAAGGTTTTCATCCTTGCAGTCTGACTTGTTTGGCAATTGCTCATTCCTATGTTAAGAAATCCCAATGTATATTAAAACTACTGGAGAATGGTTAAATATGCCATTACCAGAGTCTCCCCAGCTATGTCTATTGGGAGACCGGTCCCTTTTACCTCCAGGGGTGTCTAAAGCAAAGTCTGCCTTAACACTAGCTGGATTTATCTCAGCTGTAAGAATCGTTGGAAAAGCTAAGTAAGACCTGGTTTTACAGAAGGGCTAAAGTTGATGAGACACAGCCTCCTTTGAGGATCTCATTGCAAGACTGAATGATGGTAGGGGCAAATTCTACCAGATCTGGTTCCACTTTCTACATTTTATTTAATTTCAAGTGACTAGTGCCTGATAACAAAAGTATTATCATGCATAAATCCCACTCAAATTTTTATAATTATTTTTATTCTACAGCTTACGTCTCTATTTTATTCAAGATGTGTTATTTCCTCTGTTATTTCATTGTATTATTATTATTATTATTATTATTATTATTATGTAATGCTTTTACTGGTTTTCTTTTTCATTGCCTTGGCTGTGTAGTGCATGTGTATAGTGCAAAGCGTTAGTGGTTAAAATTATAGGTATGTTGTGTGCTTCTTGTCAAGAACAAAAATCAATAAAAACTTTGATAAAACAAAAACAAAACAAAAAAAAGAAATTCCAATGTATAGTACAGATAATTGTCAGATATTTGAGCTTGTAAAAAACAGCTGAATGAAACTAAGCAATGTCTCATTTCATCACCTTAGTTACATCATTGTTCCACCATTTGAGATCTAATGGGTGCTCTTTTAACATCACCATTTCGTCACACCGCCTTTGTCAAGTATTGTTTAATATGAAGGATTAGTGACACAATCCACTTGTCTTAAGGCGCTTATTTTCTGTTATACATAAAGCTCTGGCAGATATTTATATGCCCCAAAGTTAATCAAAAATAAATGCCTCTTCTTTATGTAGTGCATGTGTAATATTATTGAAAGGGTGGCCTGTGTTTCCCATAAATTATTAAGATAGTGGGGGTTTAACATAGTCATATTCTTGCACCATAGTCTCAGAGAGCTGAAAACATTGTGGTGGACTGACTCATAATGTAAAGTATGAAAATTATTTTTATACCTTACAGGCAACTGAATTATTTTCACTAATAACCATCCCCAAAACATCCCATGCACCACAGATACAACAAGACTCTGAAACATTAGTGCATAAATCAACAAAAAACAACAATCCATTTATCACACTTGTTTGTCAGATAATCAATTGCTGGCTAAAATTTCCTGATTGTGACAGCACTGTCTACAATGAATGATGAATGCTGACTATTTGAGGAGGTTCTCACCTGTTTGTTGGCAAGCACAAGCAGCACAGCATCCCTCAGCTCATCTTCAGCCAGCATTCGCATCAGCTCCTCCCTTGACTCACC
>JAPTGW010000027.1:24263738-24276235 GCA_029814545.1 Apogonichthyoides opercularis
GCATAATAAACGACAAATAGAGTATGACAACCACTTAAAAACAGAGACTGCATCAGTGTAATCATGTTTTTACAGAGCGTCGATTGGATTGGGGGGAAAAAAAAAAAAAAAAATCTGGCTCATTCGAGCTATCAACTGTACAAACAAGCCTTGAAAGACATTGAAGATATCAAGAGTAAAACAGTTTGTGCTTAAGTTGTTGGCACAGTCTCTACGTCACCTCCTGAACTGATCACAACGTACGTCTAAGAGAAGCTGAAGAAGCAGCACGAACGTCTCACCCCACAATAGAAGGATCGTCATGCTTCGAGAGGAAATCAGCCTGACGGATAACCTCCAGATTACACATAGAGAGAGAGAAAAGTGGCAAAACACATTACAGTCCCTTCACAGCATCCAATCACCCTATTTTTTAAAAAAATAAATGCTAAAACACATTTTCGAGACACTGCATTGCCAATGCATACGGTTTCTCACTGAAATCCTGATATGCATATTTTCACAATAACTTGCATTAAAGACAGGAACTCTAAACTACTGGATTTGTTAGAAAAGAATCAAGATCTATGTGTTTGTGTGTGTGGAGGATTCCCAGTTTGATAGAGGAGACGAGGCTTCTGATCTCAAATGGGACATGGAGAGAGTAACAAGCGGTAAATCATTATGGTTGTGAATAACGTTGCAGGTTAAAAAAAAAACAAAACAAAAAAAAAAAAAAATCACATGCTCCCGTTTCACCGTCATCCTCAAAAGAGCTGTAAATGTGCCTGCTTCCAGTAGTATATATATTTAAAAAAAAAAAAAAAAAAAAATCTATCACTGAGTTTCTTCTTTTCCAAGTGAGACGCAGTCATCAAACAGCTGCATTTTCCGTGTGCAGCTCATCATTGTCCTCATCCAATCCTCTGAGCATGTGGCAGAATGGAGTTCACAGCTTCGCAATCTCTTACAGTCACTGCTGAGGAATAGTGGCTCATCAACGTATTCAAGAAAACAAAAAAAAAATGCCACAGGAAATAACACGAGTCCAAGATGTAAAAGGTTTCATTCCACACCTGCAGAAGAACTGGTCCCAGACTTTAGATTTAAGACAAAATAACAAGCCTGTGTTAAATGTTTTGTATGATTCACATAAACGGAGCAAATCTAATTGCTGACTTTTGTATTTGAAGCTCCTGAGGAACTGAGATGTTTCATTGCAAAATAACTCATCTATATTACGTGGAACCGTTTGATCCTTTTACTGTGCGTTCTCTGAGAAACAACGTCTACACAACACTGGATTTCTCCCACGTTTGAGCGTAAGGCATTTGTCACTCTCCGACAACAGGAGGGCGTTTTACAGTACTTTACAAAACAATTCCAACACAACTAAAGCAGTAGTAATCAGCGTTAATGTACGAGCACTTCCACAGTCCCCGACACTGCGATGCCTCGTTAGATGCGTAGAGAGATAATCAGTCCGGGGTTCTTTATATTATTAGATGCAACTTCATTCCCAGCACCAGTGATGAGGATTTCAACCTGAAGCATCAGCTAGAGACTGTCAAAGTGAGAGCGCCTGATTCATGAGGTCGTCCAAGCGGTAAAATTTAGCGGTGGTGAAAGATCTTCTATGAAACGTGACTGGAGAAGTGATTTAATCCGAGATGTCAGTGCAGAAAAAGGGAGGAGTCCAGTGTTTCCTAGTGAGCTGGAGGGCTGTTGGCGTCTGGACGGCTGTTGGCCAGGTACTTCGCCCTCATGCTGGAGGTGTACTGTGCAAAGAGAAGAAACAATACGCATAATGACACATAAAATAATACTCAACGTGTTACCGGTGGGTGAAAAAAGTATCAAAAAAAAAAAAACAGAATCGATGTAGGATTTTCTTGCTATGATGCGACTGAAACGAAAAGATGCAAAGATAAACTTGTAAGGTTGTCGTTTTAATGGTTCAATCTGTCACCCCGTGATGGTAAATGTACACAATATACAGACGGATTGGAGAAAATCCTTCATAGATTACCTTTCAAACTAGTTACTTCAGAGTTGAGGAATCTAAAGGGATCGTAAATAAGTCGGATACGAAAAACAGAAACGAAACAGCCACAGAAGACAAGGACGTCAGAGTAGAAGAAACTACAAATACATCAACTTTACAGGAAGTTCTGTCACTTTTCTTTGCAAACCTTGTGCAGGACGGGAAGATTCATACACACATAAGATGCACCCATGCATTTTTGCAATACAGGCGGAAGAAGTGGAAACACTTTAATGTTGTTTTTTCTTTGTTGTATTAAGCCTTTAGAGACACTGGAGCAGTCTGTTGATGTGAATGTAGTGGATTCATGAAACTACTTACCTGCGTGTTTTGTCTCAGACATCATATTATTGTTTATGGAAAAAATTAAAACTGCTTGTGGAAAAAAGTAGACATAAAAAAGGAAAAATGGCTTCGCAAAAATGACCGAAACTGTACTCTGCATGTACAAAACTAACTGAAAGTAAAAATATCTTCAGTCTTCATAGTACTTTGGCTCTGATACATATTTAATAGGTGTCTTCATCTGGCCTAAGTGTTACAATTACTTTAAACTTTGTCTCTTTTTAATTTCAGCCCTGACAAAATACCCATATTACAACATTTCCAAAGCATAAAGACTATAATGAGCTACAAAACATGCTTCAGTTGCGGGGGAAAAAAAGTAAAAGTGAAAAATCAAATCAAAATGAAATAAAACTTTCTAAAAATACAAGAACTTTCCAATCTTGCTCCAGACCTCGGTGTTTATTTGAAAAACGAGAAGCAGGAAATTATCAGAAAACAGACTGAGACTGATGGGATTCAGTTGCATGAAAGATGAGAGATGTTCCTCTGCTGGTGTGTGTTTTCATCCTTTCAGCCCTGATCAGTTCACCCGACATCCCAAGAACCATATTTGCATGATTATTGAACCTGTCTTCCTAACTTATCAGTGACCGGCCACAGGTCACAGGTGGACCTCAGGGCTCAGATCTCTGCCCTCATATGTTCTCCTTCACATGAGAAGGGGTGGGGAAACATGCAGCCTGGGGCTACAGGAGACAAAGACCAGGTGGGACACTCAGCAGGACTCGGGACAGTAGGGGATGCAGGGGAGAGGGGGGGGGGATCCTGCAGTCCTGGATTAAAGGGTGCTGGGTTTGGGAGGTGGTACGGGTAACTGGGGGAACAGGCCAGCAGGTGGAGGGGGTGGGCATGTTGTGTACCTGTTAGCATAGCAGATGAGGTTACCAAAACGATCTTGAACTCTCCGAGGGCTTTAACTGCCAGCAGTGACCGCTGTTACTGTCCGCGGCAGTCAAATACAACTGTAATGGGTTCGCAGAAAAAAAGGCAACAAGTGTAGAGAGAAGTATGAAGAATAGAGAAAGAGAGAGACAACACAAAGCAGCGTCTAGTGCGGGCAGACGTACAGACAGCATGAGGGGCGGGGTCTCTGGTGGAAGTTTAAGCCGAGGGCGACAGGAAGGAATGATGATGTGGGATACAGAACATAGTCCAACATAGTTTCTACATCTACAAACTGTGTCAGCCTGTAGCAAGAAAACACTGCAATGTACAACACATATTCAATCAGGTGACAGTTGAACACTTAAAGGAAATATGCATGTTTTGGCAATCTTTTCCATAAAAAGTTGCTGTAGAGCCAATTTGCTGCTGAAACAATATCTGGCAATAACATACATTCTGTGTAATAGTAAATACTGCTGAAAACATGTAATATATTTAGATAAGTCTCAATACTCCAAAGCTATGCCTAGAGTTTCTGCTCTTAAAATTCTGGTTCGACTGTTTTTTTAATGTACGGTGCCAAAATGGGCTGTGTTCACAAACCCTCCTGAGGCTAAAATTAACGTGAGGAAAAATATTCAATCTTAAGTTATGAATTATGACGATGATTATGCTTTACTAATGATTTTGGCGCTAATATAGATTATAGATAGACTAGTGTAATCCTACATTAGTAAGACCTGCTTTTAATCATCAACACATTTGCATCAGAATTTTGGAAAAATACAAAAATAATTAGGGTTTCGGCAGGATTCCAACCATGGTTTGCCTCTGCCTGTCAATATGGCCCCAGAGTTTTGTGTTTTATAGCCAGTCCTTTGGAAAAGGCTGCCAAATGACCCAGAGGTTTTCGGACTGGTCTGTAGTTTTTAGTTTTTCGAGGAAGTCCTACACTTACCGAGGGGGGAGGAGACTCTCGTCCTATCAGGGGAGTGTTTTCGCAGCGCGAGTTCTGGAAGTTTGCGTTCTGAGCCCTGGAGAATTAACACATGATGAGACACAACATACAACGGAGACACTGTAAACTACAACACACTGCTGCACAGATATGAAATTATACACTCGACACATGAACTCTGTCAACTCAACGTTCAGCTAACAAGTAGGCGCAAAAACTGGGGTTCCCATCCCCCTGTTTTTCTACCGTTAAGCTGCTAAGGCTTTGGGTTTCACTGGCATCACAGCTGGACAGCAACAGCTGCATGTGTTGGCCATTGCATGACTTTATATAAGAGAGCCAAGTTACTCTCTGGGGACGTTCAACTGGCTCCTAAGAACATGAGGTATCTAATATCAGCCTCACTTTGCAGACCGCCCGCCATGTAGTGAAAACAATAATCTACCACTTTATATTCACCTTATGAATGAGTTTGGACTTACATGTACTCTGTGACAGGTGCGTTGCTGACGGTGTGTGCGGCAGCAGGAATGCTGGTCTCGCTGCCGTAGCTACTGCCACAGCTGTACAAGCTGGGCATGTGGACCCGGTACAGGTTATCATTATTTTGTCTTCCCCCGTGGCTCAGAGACTCATCTTCACTGTCCTCGTCGGTCCTGCAAACACCACATGACCTGGAGGTTAAAACCACCACCAGAGGGAGCCCTCCACTATACTAACAAACCACACAAGTGCCACATGGTCACGTTTTCTATTCATTCTCACATTTTGATTCAATTTCATCACTGCCCGAGGGAGAGAAAACAAAATGAATTCTCCACAGGATGAAGCGAAGAAGATGCCGTTTTTTCCTGCTGTTAATAAAAGTGAACCAGGACTGTAAAAATATCTCCATATAATTGGTTCAGTGTCGAGAAGAAAATGAAAACCCCTAATCTTGTGACAGGAGAACAAATGCATTTTTCACTGTCAAACAGCTACTTCTGAGCAAGAAATGTGTTTCCATTTGATTATTAACAGACAAAGCATCAGATAATAATGCACAGAATAAGGGCTGTCAAAACACAGTAACAGTGACATGATGGAGGCTGTCTCCCTCTAGTGCTCACAGTCTTCATATCTAATCTAACAGATCAGTGAATGTATTTGCTACATATCAAGGAGATGTCTTTTCAATAAATTAAAATCAGTGAAATATGAATTAATTTATTTACACCAATCTGAATTTAAGTGAATCGTTCTACATTAACTTCATTACGGTACAATTAATTTTAAGAATAACTATAAATATTGGAATCAATCTGCTGCTTCAGGTAATTATTTCAGTCAGGATAGAAAGTAATGGTGTGAGTGCATGATTAGGAAAGTAAAACAGAACCAGCTTAGCAGGGCACACTGAGAAAAACAGACCGGCAGCATGTAAGCCCCTGCTTCATGAAAGGAAGCTCCAACTGAGATCAAACTGATGAACATGCCCCCTCCAATGGTTGGAAGGGATCAGTTAATTATATGCTGCAGCTGAGCTGATGGTTGTGCCTGGGAAACTACTTCCCTTGAAGACATCCGGCAAACCTTATCAGCCGCTGATAGGACAAAGAAATTAGAATAATTTCACCCCTCTGCTGCAGAAAATGACACCAGCTCAGGCAGTGCTTATGATAGATTTAGGCCATCTTGGCACAATTAGGGGGGATAACGGGAAGCAATCTATTTGAGGAAGCAGCTGGAGCCTTCTGGACACATCCCAGTGGTAAACACAGCCAGTCTTTGAACGGCAAACAAACACAAGTCTTACTCAAAAATAATCATGTTTCCTTATCTGTATAGATTTACCCTGGCTTAGTTTGTCTGCTTCAGTCCCAAGTCATGTAAAAACAAGGGCTGAAGCTGATAATGCTACAAGAGGTGCAGAAAATAGAGTTATTATCCTGTTAATTGTCCCTCATTATACACAGACTTTCACGTAAAATGTTAGCTTAAAGATTTTACTTGGTGGTTGCAGACCTCCTGGCGTCTGTATCACGAAGCAAGTTCAACATCCCCTATATCTTTTCGTTACAGTTTGCCAAAGCTTAATAACCGTAACCACACTAAGTGGTGCCCCGATAATGGTTCTAAACTCACCCTGTCAACCCCAGGTTTCCATCTCATCATAAGCATGTGCACATAAAATGGGGCAGAAATGCTGTTTAGAGTTGGACATTCCTCACCAAAAGAACAAACTATAAGCCTAAACAAATGTGAAGAATTAAAAATATAATACGGACTAAAAGCATCACAGCTGTCGCAACCGAAGCCAGGGAGAAAAGATGACAACAGACCGTGTGAATATGGTAGAACTGTTCTCAGTATCACATCATGAGGACAAAAAAGGATCTAATTATATTCAGTTGTTTGTTTAATTAAGTTAAACTGGGCTGCTCAGATATAGTTGTTATGGTGTCTAAAACAGGCAGAGATTTGTTCTTTCAGCTGTCTGCGAAGAGTTAAATAAGACAAACACACACTCAGTGTCACTTCTGATTAGGTCAAATACAAAAATACAGGGCTTTGTGCTTTCTTTCATCTGCACATTATACTCCAGTGGATCCTCTAGGACAGGGCTCAGCAACCTCTGAAATCTACAGAGCCATGTTTGACCCAAAACAGAAAGATAAATTGACTTATGATACGTTTTAGTCAGTGGTAACGTATAACTTTGCATTTCCATTAAACTAATACAGTGTCTGGTGCATTTATGAAGTTATAGGCTGCTACTACTACAATAAATAAAACAGCTGAGATTTCTGGATAAGATGGTGCCGTGCCCTAATACGCCACATGACATACAATTTGGTAGATGAAATTGTGTGTTCATGCTGTGAAACTTTACAGCTGGACAATGTAAAAATGAGTTTAAGCCTACAACAATGATAGCAGAATGCTAAAAAATAATAATTATTTATTTTGTGTATTCTTTATTATTCATGTAATAAGCAAAAGAAAAAATGGGAGTATCACAAATTGAGCTAAGTGAGTTAAAAAAAAGTTTAGAAAATTATCTCACTTAAATAAATCCAAATATTAGGGCAAATAATTAAGATTGACAACACAGAAGATCAAAATTAAATAATGTGCAATGTATCAAAATGAAAACACATTGTTTACCACAGTAAAATACAAGACCAATTAAAAATACATAACACACCTAAAAACAACAACAAAAAAAAATCTTAATTTGTTCATATGCTCTTTTGTTTGTGTGACAAAACCTCAAGCTGTGGGTTTCAGACCCACTGATTGGGCAGAACTTCATTATACATTCTGATCCACAATCTTGAACGTAACCTGCTCTGGAGCAGGTGAAGCCTTCATGAGTACTTGCCCCAGTAACAACAAAACCACATTGGTGACATCAGAAGCCCTGGGTTGAACCTGATGTTACCTTATTAACCCGTTAATCCTACTTTGTCATACATGCTGTGGGTGACGGGGGTTGGGTGGATTATTACAGATCTTACCTTTTGTTTCTCCAGGTGTGAGGCACGCTGCAAATAATCGAACTGAACATGAGTGCGGTGACGAAGGAGAAGAGAACAAGGTAGATTAGGCCTTCCAGTCCATCATAACACAGCCCCGTCATGGCCTGGACGTAATCCTGGAAGAAGAACAGATCCCACTTTTCTTAATGACAAGTGTGACAAAAACTCTTCACACATTTACAGTATTTTACAAACACGAATGAGGAGAGGGACAAACAGAAAGTGCAGTAATAAAAGGCTACATCTGTGGTTTTTACATTTTGGCAGTAGTTTTAAGTGCATATTCAAAATGCATCTGTTTTTACTTTCCATTTTTGAGTCAACCCAATGAGCTCACAGTTGGCTTCCTGCAGGAAATGCTGTGTATTTATACCTTGGGTTTGATATGCACCAGTGTGCCCCACATTATCATAACTGAGAATCTCACACCGATCTACATTCACTGCACAGCTCAAACGCATTTCCTATTCAGCTGAAGATACTGTAATTTTCATGAAATTATAAGCTTTGGCATGTTAACAGGGTGGATATTTGAGAGGGAACGCAGAGGAAAAAGCAGTGAGGAGAGCCTACATGTGCACGTGTTCAGCAGGCATTTGAAAACCACAGAGGGACAGTTCGTTTAAGCACCGTGACAGCCAGGCTTGTCACTCAGCCTGGTTTGTAAACCATACACAGCCAACATGAATCGGACAAGCATCCGGGAAAGCAAATGTTATTAACGGTGACAGGTTCAGTGAGCTGCACACGCATAAAAGAGGGGTTACAATAAAACTGCTCTCCGAAACTATCACAACAAATTATGTGTGAGCTGTTTTCCAAGAGACGTGACACTTGAAGAGTAGAGTTTGTGTGTGTATGTGTAAGTCTGCATGTCCCTGCTCACCATGTGCAGGCTCCGACAGTCCACCAGGGCCGTGAGCTGATGGAGACTGATCTGTGTGGTGTTCAGAACCTCCTGGATCGTCTCCAAACTTCCCTGGAAATGAATGAGGCAGGGAAAAAAAAAACAAAACGGAGGCTTAATGTGAAATTCAACTCTGGCACCTTTGTACGCTTAAACGGCATGTCCAAGCAACAAAGACGCTGAAATGCAAAATGAAGACAGCACAAAGAAAGTGACTAATTCTCCGATTCGATCTATGGCTATTTTTCTGGGAAGTGTCATTCACCAATGCACAACAGTACACAGAAATTCCAGCTGAAAGTGCTGATTTCTATATATGATACATCCTAATGGGCTGTCGCTTCTTATTCTTCCGCCTCTCATTACAGTTCTCATGAAAAGGAAAAAAAAAAAAAACAAAAACCCACACATCTGATTGCCTGATATAAATGTTTCTACAACATCAGCACATTTCTCTGTGTGGGTATGTGAAGTGAAATATGCCTCCCTCTATTCCCAATGTCAGCTCTCATTTGTGCCTCTGTCAACACAGTGTAAGGACCAGCGCTGGACAATAACACAGTATTGTATTTGGAAGGGCCAGTGAAAGCCTAATGTAGCTAAATGGACATAATGCACGTCCCAGGTGGGCCGTCAGCAGATCTTTATGTGGACAGGTGCACTACACTTCGCTACAGGTCAGTCTTTTGCTCCCATTCAGGGGGATACTCAGTCATCACAAACGGTACAATAGTACAGGACAGCTTGCGGCCTGGGGGAACACCGTACGGGAACGGTATTCCTAGTAAAAAGTGAACTGATGGGGTTGAAAAACATACCTTCGCTTCTTCAGGCTCTCCAGTGGCAGAGCGCAGCAGTTCAGACACATCATCCTGCATCTCCACTAATGCTTTGTGACTCCCAGAGAGCTTCTGAAATAAAAAAGTATAAATACAGTCACAGCGCATCTTAACAGTACTTCCATTTTGCAGCCACTACTAATCCCCTTTAGATGCTCTCTCTTGTTGCAGTCAAGTGGAGGTTTTGTTGAAGAATTCTGACAATTTATAGATGCGAGATAAAAAAAGACTTTGCATAGTATATAAGTTAATATTTCATAGTTGTGCTAACAATAGATGCTTGCGGCACTCAACAGCTTTGATTTATTCATGAAAGGAAAACAAAATATAAGTGGTCCATTAAATCTTACTATAGATTCACAGTAAAAGTTCTGCTTTGGAAAAAATATCTCTGGCTTCTAACGTACATTCTAGATGCAAAACCATGTTATCAGGACAGATACACAGGAAAAAGCTGCACTGCCATCAGTTTCCCTGCTGGCAGAATGGGAAGTATTGTACTTCAGCATGGAAAAAAACTCCACTTTGAAGCAAAGGGAGTGACTCATTGTGCCCACTTGAATTCTTACAAATCACAAGGACATACATCATGTAGACAATATGTCTGTCTGCTGTAATGTGAGCGGCACTGACATTGCATCAGTCTTCAGTTTTGTAGTGAATCAGACATAATTTGTTCATCTTGAGGCGCAAATCATTTGACAAAAGTTGAATCAAAAACATGCACAAGCAAGTCTAGGAATAAATGAACAAACCTGTTGGAAGGGGTTGGTTTGCTCTGGGCTGCAGCTAAGATAATACTGTAGGATTCCTGTGAAGAAAAAGACAAAACAGTCAGACTAACTGGGCCATATGGCTGAACATTTTTATAGTCTGACTAGGTTCATACTATCTACTAGAACTTATAAAGATTCCTTTTTCCTTATTTGTCAGACAGGTGGAAAAAAGTTACTTTTCTTTTACCTTAAAATGTTTCGGCTACAACCTGTAACCTTCCTCAGAAGAGTCACTGATGTTACTGTGACGTGTCATTGTCAGCTCTTTTATCTAGGTTTGCCAGGCAACATCAATGATCCTTCTGAGGAAGGCTACAGGTTGTAGCCAAAACATATCAAAATAAAAAAAAAAAATCTCTTTATATCTAATATCTAAATAATTTTTTCCCCCCCATCTGACAAAAAAGAAATCTTTGAAAATTTTTATGTCAATCATTAATCAAGAAGTGTTTTCATGCTCAGGAAGTACTCAAAATTCAACCAGTTTGCCTCTTATTACCTGTAAAAGTGTTTGTCCATTCATACATAGCAGAGTTTAAATAAACAAGGAGTATTTTTGAGTGACATTTCAGTTAATGAAGCTAGAATATCATGAACATTGGAGAAATAAATAAATAAAATTGTCCCTATCACCTATTTTTTTTTTAAATCAATGTCATGATAGATACTGTACATAAAAGCTGATCTTAGACTTCAGTGTGAAATAAGGGATGTTATTTGTGGTTTTAAACTATATTCTATGGTCAGAACAAGACATACAAATACCAAACAGCAGATCATTACAGAAATGTAGAGGTAGAGCATTGCCTCAGAGCATTTGGTTAATATCAATGAGATATATTATTTAATAACAACAAAACTGTGGGAGAGATAAGAAAAAAAAAGAAAAGAATGGAAGTCATCGGTCATATTGCGTTGTCATGTTGTCACCTGTATAATTGCTTTCAATATAGAAAGTCAATGAAAAAATAAAAACAACAAATCATAGGAACATACTGATTTACCTAATAAACTGAACTTTAAAAGAAAGATAAATAGACATTGGAGTAATAGTTTTTTTAAACAAGGTTTTATTGTCCAGTCATGATAACAAGAAATATGAAGCCTGATTTGTTTATGGTCATTGTGTCCTGACCTGGTGGGGTAGTTGACATTGTTCTGGCCTGAAATATAAATGCTATAATATTTCATAGCACTGCCTGTGACATCCTAATAAGACATTACTTGACATCGTTCAAAGCCTAAAATGGGCATCTGAGTGGAGTATTTTCAGCCCAAATAAAGCACAGTGCATCGGTGTAGAGTAACACTCCAAATCTGCCCTTACATCCCAGTGAATTCCATTAGAACAACTCACAACTGCTCATTCCAATAAATATACCAAGAACACAGTATGCTTCTTTTTTTCTGGTATTTACGCTGTGTTTGCTTGACCCGAGTCACAGCTTCAACTACTGCTGTGTTGTTCTAGGAAAGCAGCAAAACTAAATAGCAATGTCTAGTCATTTTATTGTCTTTTCTTGCCTTGCTCCCTGCTGCCCTGTTAGAGCATGACTACCTCCGTTACAGTGCACCCGCTGAGTTAATCCTGAACCAAGAGGAAAATATTCCAAATAAAGTACCCGCATAACAGCATAAACGAATGTGTTTTCCCTCAACACTGCAACAATTGAGCAAAAACACAAGAAATGCATCCAGAGGGCTTAAAGGCTTAGGGATAACCTCTGTTACTGCACAGAGCCTCCTGCAAACACGCCAAGAGCGGTTGGTTACATCATGTCTTCGGTTATTGTTTAAATACAACATGACCAAACTTGAGTTCTGTTCTGAGGATACAACAAACCAAAGCTGATTGGAATTCAGGTATTGGATTGCCACAAGCCGTTACAACCCACTCCACTTACTTCCTCTAAGTTTACCTCTGTCAACAGTGAGTAAGAGCCGATGACAAAGCCTTTTATACACGAGTGTGAGACTCTAAAGCTGGAGCAATGTCCACTAATACAGGCTGTGGGAACTACATCACTGGCATAACAGATGGTACAAATGACGTCTCCACACTGTGCTGTGTCAGGAGCTTCATTCCCACACAGCTGAGCAAGCTCATGAGGAGAGGATTTCCGGTACAAAGAAGTACATATCAAATAAGTCCCTGACGGCTGACTCTCTCACATACACACCCACACACACATGAATATCAGGAGCACCAGACTTCCTCAGTGTCATGATAGAACCACCGA
>JAPTGW010000027.1:27718452-27732864 GCA_029814545.1 Apogonichthyoides opercularis
AACTCTGTTGCAGAAGTTCCCATAAATGTGTAGCACTTGTAGGTTGTTTTGCTTTCACTCTTCTGTCCAGTTCATCCAAACCAGCTCCATGGGGTTTAAGTCTGGACACTGTGCTGGACACTTTGTTTTCAAACTGACCATCTTCTTTTTTCTTAAGGTAGTTCTGGCAGAGCTTGGACTCATGTTTTGGGTCATTATCTTGCTGTAGGATGAACTCCTGACCAACTAGGCCCATCCCAGAGGGTCCTGCATGGAGCTGCAGAGTGCTGTGGTAGACATTTGGGTTCAGGGGCCTTTCACTCTGTGCAAGTCACCGACCCTGGACCCAGCAAAACGGCCCCAGACCATCACACTTGCTCCTCCATGTTTGACAGTTGACGTCACACTGTGTCCGTCCTTTCACCGACTCGACGACGTACAAAAATCCCGCGGGATAAACCTCAGATTTCAAATTTGGATTCCTCAGTCCAGAACACCTTCTTCCAGTCTTCAGTAGTCCACTGGTGGTGTTTCATGGCCCAGACGAGCCTCTTATTCTGAAGTCTCACCAGTGGCTTTCTTGCTGCAACTTGACCCATCAAACCTCCAACTGGAAGTCTTCTCTTCACAGTTAAACTGAGACTGTCTTACTACGACCGCTATGAAGCTGTTGTCCTGTGATCATCAAGCTTGTCTTCTGATGCTGTTGTGGCTTTGGCTCTGCCACACCTCTTCCTGTCAGCGTTTCCCCCAGTTTCTGAGCACCTTTGGATGGTGAAGGAAACTGGACTCACTGACCCCTTGACTTTCTTGTCAGTTTCTCTGTTGGACAGACCTCCATCTTTAAGTGTTCTGATGGTCGGTCTGTCTCCTATTGTAAATGGCCTTTTCCCGCCGTTTTTATAGTAACACATTACTTTCTGCAGTACAATACACTACTGTTCAAATCATGCTCACAACAATAAAGTACCAAAGTGTGTTCCAACACTACTTTTCTGCAGACAGAGGGGTTTGGAAGGAATTCAGAAAAGTTGGGACACCTGTAGGAATTGGAGCAGCAACTTTTGAGGTTTGATCAACCTCCATAGCGACAGAACTGCTTTAAGTTAACTAATTTCTTGTTCTGCAAAAAAGGCCTTATTGTATAATTCTGAAATGTACATTATTTTTCAGTTTTGGTTAACTTTTTTTTTTTTAAACATCTGCCAGTTCACCACTTTGTACCATTTCGAGCTGTTAATTAGACTTGAACTGCTTAAATTTCAATTAAAAAAAAAAAACTGGAAAAATTGGGGTGTTCTAAAACTTTTGACCAGTAGTGTAGGGTTTTGTTTAGTTTTTCTTTTTTTGTAGATATATGAAAAATACAAATGGGTCGAGGGTTTTTTTTTTGTTTGTTTTTAGTTTATCTGAAAGTTAAAGATGAATAAAATATCCATTTATTTGAATTATGCCATCATGATGATCACTTTGTGTTTGCCATTGCTTTGTCAGGTTTAGCGCTGCTACTGCTTTTTTGTGCTTGTGAGGTGCTGCAGATTGACAGTAATGTTGCCGAAGCGAAGTGGTATCTAATGAATGAGACTCATAAAAGTGTAAAATGAAAGTTCATTATTTTTATCTGATTCAAACAAAGGGGCTTTTCACATGTTGCTTCAGAGTGATTTAGCCAAAGATCATTATTAGTGGGAATTCTTTGACTGTAGGAGGAGAGGAGAGCTCACAGGTGGTTTCGGAAGGAAAAACATTTCCTTAATCATAAAAATGTCTTCGATTAGGAGTCTATTCAATGCCAAATGTTTACACTCAAAATGACTGTTGACTATCTTGACAGGAACAGGAAGTGTCACTGTGTCTGTGGGTTATTGGTCAACATAACTTTAAAATGACTCAAGTAGAATCCACCAGTTATTTTAGTTTGATCTTTCATCCTCTAATCATCTGTAGTCTAGAATAACGTTTAAGAAAACTATGGAAGAAAAATCAGCAGGAGGGTTTTCTGTATGTTTTGTTGCAATCAAATTGTTAAAGAGTAATGAGATGAGTCATTATTGACCTTTTATTCTAAAAGCTCCAATCACTCCAGTCAACTCACTTAAGTTGTGTCTGTGGTTACAAACCACTGAGTGGGCTTGATTTGATGTAAACGCACACCAAATGAAAGTCACGAGTATGTTAAGAGGGACATGATAGCTGACACTGTTATGAGGAAATGCAATAATTTATCCGCTGTATGACATAATCCCCGCCCTAAAACCTTTTACAGTAAAACACCTGAATGTCATCGAGCGCAGGTCAAGTTTTTGTTTCGGTTGCAGTATCACGTCATTCCCACAGGAAATCCTATGTCTACACAGCAATTCAGGAAGTAACTTGGAGCTTCAAACTGCAGATTGTACTGTGTAAAATATAAATTAGCGAGACATGAAGGTTTGTGGCCTGGCATCATTCTCAGTCTAATTATGTTCCATGTTTCTGACTGAAGAAGCAGAATCAAGAGTGAATACGATGGCAACAAATGTAAAGTCAAAATACCACAATCAGCCAAAATAAGTTAAAATTAAATGAATATGACATTGTTTTGACATTTTGTTTTACTAAGACATGATCTGTTAATCAGTTCATGTTAATGGGCTGTTTGTCAGCCCTTGTTGCTTTCAGTTCAGTTGGCAGACAGGGTGTCCCCAGTGAAAGCAGCTGGTTTCAACTGCTATAAAAGTCTTTCTACAGTATTTCAGGGTATCTCACAGCCCGTTTCTAAAAACCTAAACATACTTTTCCCAATTCATAACTAGTGTGCCTGATTTTATTTGTGTACTGACTCCTCATTTCTCAACTCTGTCCAAGTGCGAACACATACAATCGCAGCTTTCCAGACTGCAATGCCAGAAAATACTGGACGCTGGAGTCCGGTCGTCCAGCTCTGCTGATATTTAACGCACCTTTCTCCCTCATTTTTCTCTGAAAAGATATTTCAACTCAGTACCTCAGAAAAGTTTTTTTTTTTTTAATCAAATCAATGTGGGTAAGATTTGTTGAGTATACTGCTTGGCTTTCTGAATATTCATATATACAATAATCCCACTCATTCGTGCATCAGATATCGTGTAGGAAAGGGTAGGTGGAAAAAAAAAAAAATCATTAAATTTGTGTGCTCGTGGTGAATTCACATCCAGTAAGATCAACTCAGGAAGTGAAATTTAATCAAACTTTCAAAGTCATGAGGTTATCATATTTATACTTAAATGTACATGAACCACCACCAAATTTACAAAACAGTTCACATGTCAGGTGTTCTGCGGTTTCTGCTACACGTTTAGGATGCTGGCGTGGGTGCATGGGAAACAATGTTGATTGAAGTATTGCTTTGAAGGTTATTTCTACGGCTTTGTAAATGATATCTGCTCGCGTTTTGTGGATACATTTAACTGTGACGAAAGACTTGAGATCTGAAAATGTATAGAAATGTATAGGATTAAAGTCTAATAGTTTAAAATATAAACCTTGAGAGGTATGTATGAGACCGGGGAGACCAGTCTTCAAAAAATGTAAAACAATAAAATGGTTCTTGAAAGAGTAAATATAGTGAAACATATTGAACCTGTAGATGTCTTTCATCTAAATAAATGGTCCAAGTTGGCCAAATCACTGGCCGCTCCCATTCTCACCTCCATCGCTGTACAAACTTCTGCTTCTAACATTTTTTACTTGTTACTCTATATTTACCGTTGTTATTACCTCTGCAAATCTGCTCTTTAATCACTTTTTGTTCATGTTGTTTTTACTGACAAATATAATGATAGTTACAGGCTTATTAGCGTAGGATTTTTTAATCAATCAGGGATGTTTCGCACCATGCACTGTCGCTGGGTAGATATAAGATTATTAGATTATTATTATTATTACAACTATGAAAAATAAACAACTGAAATTAACAGTATTTCTGATTTGTATTCCTTTTTGTTTTCAAATCAAATCACAAATTGTCTCTGTTACAAGGTAGAAATAAAAAAAAACATAGAATTTGTATATTTGTGTCAGCCTTTCTTTTCAAGTGTTCGTGCATGTAGTGTGAAAGATGGAGTCGTGTATATTTAGTATCAGCGCTGAAAGTTTTACATGTACGTTTAATGAAGTTAGTAGAAGTACGTTCCTCAGCTGAGTTACTTCCTGCTACATTTTGGAGACAAACATTGCACTTATTACTCCAATATCTCTATTATGAGTATTAGTCCCCATGCAGATTTGTATTTTTAATGTAAAATAAAAGTTAAATAGTAAATTATGATGTATTCTTATAGAAAAAGCCGCCCAACAGAATATGCACAAAATCCTAAAGATAAACAAATGAAGTTCAATCAATATGAATAATCTAAAAATTTACAACGTTGCTTTTGTGATGCATTTCAGTGTCTTTTATTTTCCTTTATCTTACTGGTTTTGCTGCTTTTATTTTGTCTTTTTATTGCATTTACCATCTTCCTGCATCCTCTCCATGTTAGATTGCTCTTTTGACCTTCTTGAGTTTCCATCTTGTATTATGGTTCTTTTTTTTTTCCCCCTCCTGTTTCTAACTATCTCGCATTTTTCTGGACTTATACTTGTGTGATTTCTGTTCTTTCATTGTGTTTTGAGTTTTTGTCTCTCAAAAAACTATATAAATATCTAAAAAGTTGTTATTTTTAGTAAAGGAAGGTTTAATATAAAGCCAACACTCAACCCTATGAATTATGTACTGTGTGTCGTACTCATCTTCAAGCACAAGTGACAGATATTATTAGGAATTTAATCTGGATTAAAACAGCAAACTTAAAACTAAAGCACTATTTTCTGATGCAACAAATGATGGTTAGAAACTTTTTTTCACCTGGAACTGTCACATCAGGTGATGAACTGATAGAGTCTGATGTAGATTTATGATGTCGTCTCCAGAAAAGATTCCACCTGTCAGCATATAAGTCATGTTGATTTATGTATCTAAGACTTTTGCACAAAGTAAAATCAAATCCTATGTTCTTTAGAGGAAGAGCGAGTTTTGATTGTTGGAGTTTGTACGAATGTTTACCTGACAAAGTGAAAAGTAGTTTCCACACCAGATTTTCGTGGATTTTGATTCATTTGTTGATATTTTTTTTAGATAAACGCCTTCATGCTCACTCTTTGAAACATGTCGTGGAACTGAGTCGGATCGTTTTCCAGTTAAAACCAGCTCCTGTAATTTTAGATTGCTGCTGGTGGCATCTTTATTCGCAGACATTTCAACACATGAGACATAGTGTTGGCAGGAATCCATTTATTCATACCTACCTTCTGGTGGAGCAATATCAACAGCTTTATTCATTAAATCATTAACATGAATTCACTGGTTTGTATCTTAAAATAGCATTTAAGATAATAGGTGATATATTCTATATAAATATAAAAAGTGGATCATCTCAACTACACAACTGTCCACATATAATTAGAACATTTTAGCACCTTGGAGCTGATTGACAGGAATTTTATAGACAGACTAACACCAGACAACTCTTACTTTATTAATAGGTTGAGGCCAGGGTTTGCATAAAGCAGTTAGTAAAATGCAATTTAATCAGCTGAGGAAAAACACACAGTAAAGATTTTATAATTAGCAGTTAAGAGTAGAAACTTCAGCTACTTAAATGAAGATAGAAAACATATAACTTATATGTACAAAAACTAAATCTGTACAGGACAATCATTATTCCAGCCATACCGTCCTGAATTCCTCATTAAAACTGGCTTATTATTAAAGCTCACTGCTTAACCCTCAGTTACAGTTGTAATAAATAGTCTCTTTGAAACTAAATTGTACATCTTTAAACCATTAATCCAATGTTTTGAGTGATTCACTAATTACCAGTGTATGCAAATTATGACTAAACTTGGCAACCCCAACAAATGCTCTAAATGTTTGGCCTGTGGAACGTCATTTTAACATTCAACTGCTAAAAGGGACATACAGTATATTGCAGATAGCTATGATCAAAATCTTCCTATTCAAAATAACATTCCAGATGTCCACTATGACAGTCCTCAAAGGAAAAGAGGCCTTCGTCTTGCTGTTTATGTATATTGGGTTTTCTGTTATGGAAATTCACAGTTGTGTTTCTCCTGGACAAACATTCTGGATATCTGCAAAAACAGAATTCTTACTGAGAAGAACTCCCACTGCAGATATCTACAATATCATTCTTTCTTTTATTTATTTTAATATCAGATATCCAATATGAAAAAATAAAAAAAACATTCCATATGTATAAAGTCATTTTGAAAATCCGCATACAATGGTAAAGTGAAATCACATCTGCATTTGTGGTGATGAATCATTCAAATATAAAACAGTTACAGACCAGTAGAAATGCAGGCGCAGATTTAGACAAATGTGGTTATTTATCAAAAACTGCATGATGAATTACATTCATAAGTGCCGTTGATTAATTTCACTCGGACAGGAGGAGTGTGTCTCAATTGAGCGTGTAAGCTCTTCGCCCGAGGCTTGTCAGTATCTACCCTGTTGTGGAGAACGTTACTCTTACTGCTGTTCGTGTGAGTAACATTGCGACACGCTCTCCCGATGCCAAACAGAGGCCGCTGTACGAGGAGCGATCCTAACCTCCACTCTCCATCAACACAGTAAACCAAGATTAAGCCCCACCTCTACACGGCCCAACCAATCACAGCGCGTATCACCACTACTACCCAGTTTGAGTTCCAAAACTGACCTTGACTTGAGCCAATAGCATGTCTTGTGGGCGTGTACTGTTGCAGTTCGGTTGCACTGAACGTCGCTTATCAACTTTTGCTACCAGGAAAGCCTTCTGCAAAGCTAATTAGTGCTGTATATAATATCTAACACTACATTTTTCGACAGTTTGTCTTCTTCTGTGGCGCATTTCGCTCTTTGTCATTCAAACTGACATTTGCAATCGTGAGAAAACCGTCAAATTCCAGAGGTGAGGAGGAGACTCCATTTTCCTAGGCTGCTGGCCGGGCTAGCCAGCAAGACGGCGGAAAGCTAGCTGGTTGTGTAGCTAGGCTAACCCTCTGTCCAGGACGAAAGAAAGCCAGTGCAAGCGACTTGCTTGCGATCAACTGTCTATCTGACGATACTTTCGTTGACGACAAAAGACTCCCAGGTATGCTTTTGAACCACTAGGGAAAAGTGAGGTAGCGCATTGTTTCATATATCGCCTCTCAGTACCTGGTTTTCTTATCGGGTCTGCTGCAGTCATACACCGTTAGCTAGCTCCAAAACGCTAAGTGATGCCTTCATGTTAGCTCTTTTACTTCTCAGCTGTTATTCTGTCGAATTTTCTGGCATGCTGAGCTCTGCATATTAATGCATAGTGACTTATGCAACATATTGCGGCTCTTGGGAGATATTGTGTACGTAAAATGCAGATGTAGATCGAATTTGAACGACGGGGCTGTGGGCCAACTTCAGCGAGTACGCAAGCAACTGTTACGCTAATGTTATGACTTTTGCAGATGGATGGATGCGCTCGATTGCAAAAACGCAGAAGTGACGAGAAGTGACTGTGATTTGTTATTGTCTCTGTATTTTATTGACCTGTGTGATTACAGCATGCTGATGGTGGGAGGCAATGGACGGATGCACTAGAATGAGTGTGAAGGAGCTGTGTGAGACCGATGATCTGGCCACCAGTTTGGTGCTGGACCCTTTACTGGGTTTCAGCACCCACAAAATGAACATCAGGTAAAGTTTCCTACTCCTGACTGTGTGTGTTTTGTTTTGTTTTGTTTTTTTGTGTGTTTTTTTTTTTTAAGTGGAGCGGGTAGGAGTGTGTTGTGACACTCAAGTTTGCCCTTACAAACACAAGTTAAACATTTATTTATGATCGTAAAGCACTGTTTTACTGTTAACTCTATTTACTGTTAAGTCTTAGGTGTTTGTTGCAGTGGGCATGTGGTATTTCACAGTAAGTCTATAAAAGCAGAGAGAGACCAAAAAGCTGTGTGAAGTGGAATTCTATTGTAACATTACTAAAATAGAAGTTTAAAAGATAGATGAGCAGAGCACTGGTGTGCTTTTCATTTATTTACACCTGAGTTGTGTATTTTAATTATTTACTATTTCAAAACAACATTTGGAGTATTCGGGATAACTTTTATAACAGTCTTGCTACTTACACATTTGTTTTCTTCATGCTGTGATAAATGCACGAGCATTTGGCACGAGCATTTAGCAAGACCATTTTCACGTAGCTGGACAAATCTATAGTAAAAACAACTGCTAAATATACTGTTAATTAATCAAACCATGTATTTATTTGCATTTTTGTAAGTCACAATATACAGTATATGCAAGGTAATTAAATGTGCGAAAATGGATATTTTTCTGTGATATTTTTCTGTGTCTGTTCCGGTTATTCCTAATGCAATCTCTCCATTGTAGTCCGCCACCAGAGATCCGGCGTTGGGGTAATCTCAAAGAGACGCTGTTGCGCTTTCAGCGTACACATGACTTCAGTGCCACGTATGAGGCACTGACAGTGGGTGAACTGGCTGGTGACTACTTTAATGCTTTGGGAAGCCATCGACAGGAGTTGCTGAGACAACATGTAGGTTGATATTTTGGAATGTGAAGTACTTCTATGACAATGATGCCACAAAGAACTCTTTGTGTGGCAGGAAAACTACATTATTAAAAAAAAAACAAAAAACAGTTTCATTTTGTGTGGTTTGTTAGCTACAATCTAAGCCATCTTCCATATCTACAGGTGTATCGCTACCTCAGTGCCTTTCTGTTGGATAGCGGTGTCAAGATCGAATCATGTGACAGATACTCTTCAGAGACCAATGGAGCAAAGATAACCTCAACAAGGCACTGGTAATCACTCATGTCTTTACTATTGTATTTTTCAATGCAGCCTTTAAGCCTGTACGTTCTTGCTATTTTAATTGTGACTCTTGACTTGTTGCTCCACAGGTTTGTAGGAGAGCGGGTGGAGGTCCTGCTGGGCTGCATAGCAGAGCTGAGCCCTGCTGACAGTGCCGTGCTGAGAGCAGGAGTCAATGACTTTAGTGTGATGTATTCCACACGAAAGCGCTGTGCACAACTCTGGCTTGGACCTGCAGCTTTCATTAACCATGGTGAGTTTATTTACATGAGTCATTTGTTCCCTGTGTAAGTGTGCTTGCACATGCCCTGTTTAAAACTGTTGTAGTGGATCATAGCAGATAGAAGTACCTGCTGCTGAGTTTGATTCCCAGAGGGTTTTCTACCTGTTAGGATCAAATTCTTAAAGACACAGTTTGCTTTCAAAATGTCTGCAAAGATTATGCAAAGTAGCAATTTACTTCTCATGGGTGCAAACGACAGATATTCTAAGAAATATTAAATGTTTACATAAAAAGTTTAATTATAGAGTCCTACTGCCTGCTTTTGCAATTATTACCATTTCATGTACCAACAAAATATCAAGTCAGACATGTAAAGAGACATTTATTTATAATTCATATGCTCAAAATTATTGAGATGCACATTATTTGTCAGGTAAGCTCTATATTCATTAGGAAATATTAAAATTTGTTGATGTTAGTTTAGTTGCTTAGGGGAGAGGCAGCAGAAGATAAAATTCTCGATCAAATGTTCATTTCTGTTGTTGTCAGGTGTCTTGAGTCTTTTACACCATAAGTCTCTATGAGTCTTTTGACCATTATTGAATTTTTTTCTTTGTGTAAAATCTTTGCAAATTGATACCTAAGTGTAACACAACTCACAAACTCATACAGATTAGCTGAGACAATTCTTTTTCATAAAGAGCAAAAATGTTATGTAGGTCATTAAAAAAACAAGACTGTTTCACTAACCAAATTGTGTGCCACTCAGAAAATGTGTTATGGTAAATATATTTTGTAATCACAGCTGCCTCTGTGTCATAAACAACATACCACTCACAAATCAATAGCTGCCTGATGTATAATATCATTATTTCATTTCTAATTCCATTACTGTATCTGCGATTGAGGTCATTACAGATAACATCAAGCAATTTGCTCCTCAGACATTGGGCCGTTCCATCTTTTGAACTGAAATGTAATGTGCTCAAAAGGTCCAGCTTGAGCTTCAGTTAAGACACTCGTTGGGCAGCTGACAAGATCTTTTAATATTGTTTGAGAGTTAATCAGCTTACCCTCTGAGCCTTTGCAAAATGAACTGAGCATAGTCTGACGAACCTTTTTTTTTTTTTTTTTTGCTTTGCTGTGAATTGAATTAATAACATATGCTTTTCTGTTTGTCTTATACTGTGCCTCTGTGTTTGTCTGCAATCAAGACTGCAAACCAAACTGCAAGGTAATTAGAGATATTTGTTGATCACATATATTAAAAGATAATGTACAGCTTTGTTATACGTTTGAGTTTTTGAATTTAAAGATTCATAGTTTACAGATTTAAACTGAGAAAAATTTTTTTTCTCCATCTGTTTCCCAAATACTCAGTGGTGTTATCTCCCATGAGTAAACTAACCTTTGTCTTTGTCTCATGCTTTTTTTCTCCCCCTTTCCCTTTTCAACCCACCCAGTTTGTCCCTAGTGAAAAGAACGTTGCCTGTGTGGAAGTGATTCGACCCATCTCACCTGGGGAGGAGATCACGTGCTATTATGGCGCCAGCTTTTTTGGGGAAGGAAATGAAATGTGTGAATGCTGCACCTGTGAGAGGTGTGTCCGTCGTTAGATCCGACATTTTCTTTGATGCAGCACAAAGCCAACAATTGTCTTTAGCAAATCCTAAAAACCTCTAACTTACTCATTATTTTGAATTTTTTTTTTTTTTACTGCACTTTAGGAAAGGGGAGGGCCACTTCAAACACAGAGGAAAACAGCCTGACTGTGAGGAGACAAAAGACCCTGTGGGCCAAAAATATCGCCTGAGAGAAAGATATCTCCGTCAACACAGAGAGAAGGGACACCTTTCTGCACGGCCAATAATACCAGGAATACACTCAGGTATTTTTAAAGGTAACCTTTTAATGATTTTCTCTTCCAAAATTTTTTATCACTCAATTTATGAAAATCATAAAAAGTTGGAAACAACCCAGCAGTAAATGTTGATTGTTAAATATTACTGTTAAAATAAAAATAACAATAAATATTGACTGCTGGCTGATTAAACACAAGATCTCTCTTGATGGCTTGATTGCTTCCCTTTCAGCACCACAGATGTTGTGCATAGCTAATGGGAATATTAGAGATACAATTATACAGCAGTAATTTTAATAGTAACAGGTTTTCATAAGCCTGCCAGTCTGTTCATCAATGCAGTGGTAAAGTACACTGTGAAATTAAGAGGCAATAGGATAATTGATATGATATAACCAGTTCATAAAAGTGTACTCTGCTCAAAATGGAGTTTGAGTGTGCAAACTGTGGCATATGAAAGTGAAGTCAATGGCTTTAATCAAGTTGGGTGATATTTCTGTTAAGTTGTATGTTTATATCTACTTTTGAGATGCAAATGTAGGTTTAGTTTTATTGACATAAAAAAAAAAATAAATCATGTTTTTAAATAAGCTCCACTTAAAAACACTGCATCATTTTAGATCTGGAAAAAAAAAAGAAACAGAGAAGCAAAAACAATTCATAGAATTCAGTCAGTTTTTATGGGTAATTAAATCATTTGTGTCACTCTTTGGAAACAAATGAGAATTTATAATAGACTGAGTGTTTATATAAAGACTATCCAATATTAAATAAAGGCAAATGAAACCAAACAGAGCACACATAAATAATAAGAAAAATAATAAACCTCCTAGAAGATTTGGTCACAGTTTCTGTAATTTTTTTTTTTTTTCTAGGGTGTTTTTTTTTTTTAAACTGTACTGTACTTTGTACTGTGACCACAAGATAGCCTTTTGCAGTTATTACATAATCACCTGATCCTAATTATTTGAGCTGACGGATCATTTTCATCAGTTAGTAAATGTTTTTTCCTTTTGTTTCACAAGGTGGTTTTATGTTTAAATTCTGGTCATAGCTTTATACTACAATCGTGGCACAGACTGAACCCAAAAAGACAAAATTTCAATAGTGATATAATTTTATTAATATGACTATGAATAGTGAACAAAAATTTCAACATTGTGACACCCTAACAACAACTTAGGGTTAGGTGGTTTGTAAGATTTTTATTTTTTTATATTTACCGATGTGGGAACCAACAGTCCATTTTCTTCAAGCCCCACATGGTCTCTAAGGACTCTTGGACCCTGCATTGTATACTCATATTTCAGTTTGAGGTAGAGTTGTTTAAAACAAACCAAACAATTAATGGGATCGGAAGAATCCCCCCATTTTTAACATGTCACAGTGTTGCTGTTGTTTATTTTCCACAGTAGACATGATTGGTGGATTCACTTAAACAGAAAATCTGTTCAACCAGCTTGATGTATTTTACTGTCAGTTTTGTCTTTCTACACTCTGAACACAGAGCATTTGTCCCACACCTTTTCTCAATATCACAAGTACAAACTTGGTTCATTCTGCCTCAGCATCTGCTCAGCAGTAAATTTATCACTTTAAGGAGAAAAATAAGAAGGCAACTCCATGAATTTATCAGTTGAATTACATTGTGACTGTGGGTTTCCATCCTCAAATCTTAGCATGGGGTCTTGGCTCTGTCACACAGACTGCAGTCTATGAATAGCTTTTTTTAAAACCAGTGTCATGAGTGCACATAATACAGTTTTTGTTTGTTTTGTGTGTTGTATATTGAAGTAACTCAAGTTTTATTATGCATTGCATATGTTGAATAAACATACACTCAGCAGGAGAAACGCTTTTGTACTGAGCAGCCTAAGTGAACGGTTTCTTTGTTGTTTTCCATTCATAGCCATTCCCTCCAGGAATTCCTTTACCCAGCAGATGAGGAGAAATGCATTGAAGAACAGAAAACTGAATCAGACAAAGAGGTGGAGACGAGAAAAGCACAGACGATCAGGAAAGCGCCCATTGAAATCCTCTGCAGTCAAACGGTGGCACACAGTTCCACTTTTGTCCCAGGTTCCTCTGAAGGACCTCAGAATCAGAGTACGGCGCCACTCAGTGGATTTTTTACTTAATTGTAAGGATCCAAAGAGCAAAGAAAGGGCTTTGCTACTACAACTGGAGGAAGTAATGCCAAGAGATAAGAGGCTGAGTCAACCGAGTTTGACGGGAGCAGAAAATATCAGCTCTGATAAAGTGACTGGTGACGTAAACTTGAAACCTTTTACTCTTAATTCCCCTGTACCAGTTCAGGAGAGCAGACCAACACTAAGTAGCACAGGCCTTGATGAGAAGTCTGTCAAAGTGGTGGATGGGCAGGCCCTTCATCTGAGGACCTCGTCAAGAACAAGGAGTAGGGTTCTCTCAGTGCTTACACACACAAAAGAGACGGATAACGGAGCTAACACTACAAATGTTTGTCACTCTACTGAGCTTGATAAAACCTGCAGTGCAATCAAAGACGGAAATATGGAACAATCAGTCATAGAAAGTCAAAGCAACAAGAACAGCAGCGAAGAATCTTCTAACGCAGTAAAGAACCCAGCTACCAAGGAAAGCGAGCACAAGACCATCAGCACTCCATCTGTATCTGAAACGATCCCTCCGAGTGTCTCAGAGGGATCAAAGAAAGCTGGGGACAATCCACTATTGTCACTGAAGCAATACCTTACAGTCAACCTAACAAGATTATCAGTGCCACAAAATCTAAATGCAGAAATGTCCTCTGACAACAGGAAAGTAGGAGTTGAGCTAAGAGGAAGGAGCAGGCAGAGTCAGGGGCCTCAATCTGATAGTCTGACTGTACAGCCAGAAAAAAGGGCGTCCAGATCCCAGCAGAAGCAGGGAGGAAACTCAGAGATTTGTTCAGCTGAAGGTAACCGAGGGGTCAGGGAAATGTTTTTCAAGGCCATTGATAAGGCAAATGTAAGGAAGCAACATTCGAGTGAAACTGTGGAAGATTTAACCTGCAGTGAGAAAAAGGGGGATGATAAGGTTATTGAAATACAGACAGTGTCAGAAGAAAAAGAGCAGCAGGACAATGTTCAAGAAAAACCTGAAGGGGAGAAAGAAAAACCTGAAGGGCAGAAAGAAAAAAGAAACGCATCCATTGGCGCAAAACAGCAAAGTACTAATGCCCAGGACAAACTTAAGCAGTCGGGATGTAAAATTGCACCTGGTGAAAAAACTGAGGGACAAAATGGTATCCAGTTAACTAAAAATAATGCTGTTGGCCGTAAAGAGGAATTTAAAGACCAGCTTCCCCTGAGTGTTAGCAAACCCCCAGAGAGTAGGCATGAAGATGATATTGTCATTAAGCAAGCAAAGGTTCTGCTCTCAGATATTCTCAGAAAAGATAAATCCTTAGTAGATGAGAAATCTACTTTAGCCTACACTGAAACAAA
>JAPTGW010000027.1:29222628-29233218 GCA_029814545.1 Apogonichthyoides opercularis
AATTAATGGATCAACAGGTATTAAACAGTTTAGATCAGTAGATGGTTTTGGATGTTTGGGGCTTTATGGGTTAAATAGTCTGCCTGCAGTAGTGCTCTCGGCTCTGGACCCCTCTGCACTCACAGATCCTTGGTCTTGTTCTGTTCTGCACTTTTCACCACTCACACCAACACGTTCACTCATGCACAACTACACTGATTTTACTGATGACTCATTTACATTCTGTAATATTTAGTTTATCTTTTCTAATTTGGCTTAATTTTTTTTAATAAAGCATCTTTGTGTTAAACTTCATTTATGGTGTGTTTCCCTTTTTGTTATGGCCTCCGAGCCAGGTCGTAACGATGGATTAAACAAAACTTAACATCTCTGCATGTCTTCACAATATCAAGACGAAATGAGGCTAAAATGAAAACTACAAACATAACAAAATATAAAGCCCTCGGTTTTGTTTCTATACTGTAAGGACATTTCATGGCCTGAACTTTTTCACTTCTACCACAGTAAAGAAGTCGAATTAGGCCTGTTTTTTCAAAAGTATGTGAACTTCTACTAGAGAAAACAATACATGGTTGAACATTTTCAAGCTATAAACAAACTCTTCATTCTTCAGTTTATCATATTTGGAGGAAGGGGGTGGAATAAAAATTACAATATTTTCCTGTGAAGTGGCGTAAAACAGAGTTGCAAATAAAGTACACGTGGCTTAAGTTTCTATTTAACTACAGTACGTGAGTAAAACAACTGTGGAAAAACTCAGTGATACGAAAACATGATGGACAACATGGTCAAATATTTTATGTTTTATTATAATCGCATTTTTTGCAGCACTTTCCAGAAGTAAATAAGAAAATTCCATATAATTTAAGTTTCAGGTTATCACACAAAGGGTTTTCAGCAGATGCATGTAAATGTAAATGTGATGAAAACAAACCAATTTTAAAGAAACAAAGCACTCTGTCAAGTAGAAACAACTGAATCCAACAATGCAGTGTTGTTCTGAGTCCTTATCACAGGAACACACCTTTACTTCTTTCTCCAACATTTATTTTCTCTGTGTTTGATGCTTTTATTCTCCACAATGCAGAGTGAACGCAGCAGCAGCAGAGTGACGTTCACAGTGGATAATAACGGAGAATGGTGTGACAGTATCAGGCCGTAGAGCCGCTCTCTCCTGCGAAACCATCCGTCATGAGGAGCGTTACCGCGGATGTTTAGTTCAGAGTAAACAGAGCGTTCCAACACGACATGACAGTGATGATTTAAGGTTTAAGATCACAAAAGAAACAAGGGACAGAGTCTGCAGTGCGAGACCAATGGCAGCTCATTTGGCGTTCCTGTACCGTCTCATGTGCGCTGCTATGGAGGCGCTGATCTCCGTACTTCGCTTGTTTTGTCCAAAGTATTCCATGAAATCTCCGTCGGGTCCCACGAGGTACATGATGATCGTGTGGTCGACCTGAAGAACACGACAAGAGTTTAGAGTTTTATGTCTGACTTACTTACCTTTACATCATAGTGTTTACTGATTAATTAAAGATGAACCTGTTGGCATCGGCAGACCTGGGCTCTGATAATGGACTTACACTGCCTTTACATTCTATCGGACTTATGGTCAATACTCCTTTGTTTGTTTATTTTTTATTTCTTATTTCGAATATCATCATTTAAAACCAAAAACGACAAAGAAACCATAAAAAAAAAACATATTTGAAAAGGAATGGGATGAAGTGCAACTTATATACTCCTGTCAATGTCGGCCAAAATGAATATAAAGATAGCTTTGTTGCACTTGGAGGATTCAAATTCTAACTTTTTGAAGTATTAGGGTTCCCAAATACACAAATAAATGTACTAAAGACTAACAAAAGTGGATTTAGTAAAATATGACCCCTTTAAAAAAATCCTGAAAACATCAAAATAAACTCTGTCCATTTCATGATAGTATTGAAGTATATTAGGCTCAAAAATTGCACATGAACGCCCCCTCATGTTGAGTTTTTTTATTTATTTTGGAGAACTGGGAAAAAATTTTGATCCAGGAGCTGCCGAGATGAAAATAACCTTTGAACTTTTCAACATGGCGAAGAGCAATGAGGGCTTCATCGCAAATGATACGCAATGCTTTTATTAACATTTTGCTGCACATTTGTACATTTATAGCATACCCAATCTGCAAAAACAAAAATCCCCCCAAAAATGCTGTAGCGCATGTATTAACATGTCCACAACTCTTTTATCCAAGTAGCAGGTCACAATAAATTGTCTGTCAGCCATTTTTCATTTGGCTATGACAAAAGAGGCACTTGAACACAATGCACTAGTGGAAAGGATCATCTTCCTGATGGCACCTGGAGGCCGCATCCGTCTGTCTGGTCACATTGGAACGGACAAACCTGTTACAAGCAACTACTGATAGACTGAGAAAAACTGTAACTCACAATGTAGTCATTGTCCTCGTCCTTTGGTCCCTGACTGTAGTAGACTCTGTAGGATCTGGAAACGGCTTCAACCTGCTCTGTGGTCCCCGTCAGACCAATCAGTTTAGGGGAAAACTCTGGATACAAAAAACGTAGATGATCATTATTAACCAACAGAAACATTTCTGTCCAAATATCCCAGCTTTAGATCAAATTAAGTTGTGAGAAATTATAAAGTAAGTTTTGCCATTTTCTTTAAATGGAAAAAGTCTAATTTATGAGCAGATAAATCAGTAAATATTATTTGCTTCTAGTATTATTTAACTAAGGATGAAGAACCACAGTGCTGTTTCCGCTTCACATTGTTCAATAACATTTACCAAAAGCACAGTGTGTTTTCTGTACCTTTTACATACGGGGCCATGGCCTCTGGTGTGTCTCTGTCGGGGTCGATGGTGATGAGTATCGGCGTTAGGTTTGGAAGAGACTTTATGTTGTCTGTGGAAACATCGAAACCTGATTGAAGCTGACGTTTCAGACTGTGGACTGGAACTTAATTTCAAAACCTGTTTTTTGTTACCGATCTCATCCACCACTTCGATCATCTTCTCCAGTTCGTCAGGGCAGATGTCCGGGCAGTGGGTGAAGCCGAAGTAGAGGAGGACCCACTGGCCCAGGAAGTCCTCGCTCTTGGTGGGTTTGTTGTTGTGGTCAATGAGTGAGAATGGACCACCGAGCGCCGGCCGTCCTATCGATCTGTTCCTCTCTTTTTCAATCGCTGCAAACAAGAACAGACAAACAGAGCAGCTTGTTCATTTACCTGGAAATATGACTTGAATTATCTTTCTGTATTTTATTTATTCAAACACTTACCTTCTTCTTTTTCTTTCTTTAAGTACTTCATCCCTCCCAACAGAGTGCCGCCAATAGCAAGCGTTATCGCTAAAGATTTCCACGTCACTGGCTTTGGGAAAGAGAAATGATGATAAAAATAAGCCATTGAGGACTTTTAAATGCAGATACTTTTAAGATTTATTATAAAGCTGTACCTATAATATTATTTAAGTAAAAGTATTAGGATTTTATCAGGAAATAACTCCTATAACAATACGGAAAAAAGTGCGTGTCAGTAGCAAACATAAACAAGCTGTATTATTCTAACATTTTAAGAAAAGGTACATTTTATTTAGAAAATGGGGAATACACTCACAAAGAAACTTAACATGTGCTCTGAACTAACTTTGTATAGAACAACTAAACTGTTTACATATATAAACACACTTATATTATCATACTAAGATCCAGACCATATTGTACAGTGTACATGGGGCCAAATTTACTGAGGTTTTAGAGTAACACAACCCTCATTTGTTGTTGAAAAAACTACTGATGAAATTTACTGAAAGTTTTCTTTGTAGAGGTGTTAACACAGTTCCTTTTGTGAATGACCTAAGTGCACATGTATGACAGGAGTTTCCCTTTAAAAGTACAATTTAAATTAGATCAGACTAGATTCAATTATTATTTAAATCATGCAAAATTATTTACTAAGGATTGTTTCTTTCTATTACTTCTAACTGTTGCATTACTTAACGCCAATAAGACCATGTCATAACCAACTTTCCTGGGACAGTTTGACCAGGGGGAGGCACTGCTGAGAACAGAGAGCAGATAGTAGAGAAGGAGAAAATTCTCTACTGGTGCTAAATAATTTAGAATTACATATGAAGGCCTTATCAGAGCAGTTAAAGTATAAAACAGTCTATAAATTTCACCTGCATTGTCGCTGGCTAAATTATTGTTGTAAAGAGACACTGACATACAAATCACCAGGAGTCAAACAGGATTTACTGACACAAGTCATGTCAAAGCCATGAAGCTTCATGACAAAAAAAGCTTAGAAGAAATACAATATTTCTTCAGCTCAATGATAGTCAAATTTGTATTTTCCTGGTTCTGTAACAGATACAGACAGTGCCCAGTGTTTCCTCACTGTTATATAAACATATAGAATAAATGTATTTATAACTGAATGTTGACCAAACATTCTTTTATATTATGGAAGTCAGAATTCAGCACTATGACAACAATAACAGTCACTTCTTTGTGCGTGTCTTTAGTGTCATGCACCACACCTACCATCTTCTTTAATGTTCTCAATGGAATGACATTCCCATGAAATATTAAATAATGTTCTCATCTTGCATTTTAACTCCATCACATAGTGGTCCAGATCTGCATTAATGAACAAGTTGGTCATTGTGATTTTAAGGCATTTTACTCATTATTTTAGACTTGGTTCCATTCATCCACTAACTTCTACTTCTGCTGCCTTTTTGGTCTATCTTACTTTTTCCAGAGAGAAAAACATGTAAAATCTTGTAGTGTTTCTCATATTACAGTAACAACCTGCCTCTGTTTTGTAGATTTCCTGTACCCTCATCAGGTCTATATGCAACCTCTTTTGCTAAGGGATATTTGCTCATTAGTAAAACTAACAGCCCTTTGAGTATTTTCTCTGTATTAGCCCTAATTCATCCTGCCCTGATGAACCACCTCCACTTACCCCAGACTTCTTGGCCTTGGCCTTATCTCCTGATGGAGGTGGGGGCAGTGATGAATAGTTTCTGGTGCTCTGCTGATTTAACCATTGTGTTGTTCTGCAGGTGAACCAGTGACTCACATTCACCTGTTGACAAGTAAACACAGGAAAACAAGATTCAGTGAATGTTTAGTAATTTGGCAGAAAAAAAATGTAGTTTTACTGTAGTTCCAGCACATGTAGAAGTCACTTTCTCCTGCATGAAACACTAGCTGACAGAGATTGTCAAATGTAACTGCTAATGAAAACCCACTTTTTAATAATTACTCTGAAGAAGGATTATTTGGATTTGCTCAAAACTTTTCCACAGCCAAGTGATATTAATGTGGCTTCTATTATATATTACTACATATTTTTCTTTTTTTTCTTTAGAAGCCATCCTGATACAGAGCATTTAGGCAGAATTATGACTGATCCAAATGTCTTTGTTGTCCTTTTTTTTTTTTTTTTTTACATCCGTTAGGTAACAGCTAGCATACTTGTAAGACTTTCACGAGTAGCCTGAATGCCACATTTGACCTTATAAAAAGTCACACACCCGCAGCACACAGGTTAAAGAGAATTATTTTTACACAGCCTGCTGTGATATTACATATTCATTCATCCACTGAACCGGTGGGTACCGGCGGTAGTTAGCTTTGACCTACCGGGCAGTGGTGCACTCTCCTCGGCCATAGCGTGTGTGTCAGTCCGCTGTCTCTCCGGAAAACATCGTGTATGAATCTGACGGCCGAAGTGCGCTGACATTTCACTACAAGTCTGATATTTCTGTGATATAAAACACCCAGGGACATGTCGGGACTTTGACTGAACCGCTGCTACAAGGAAGCGGGTTGCAAGTTTACAAAACGTGATAACTGAGCAGTAATAGCGCATACAAACTCCTGGCCTCGGGTCAGTTTTACATACTCATAATGACATAAAAAGGCACCTTTGAAATTTATAAACTGTACTCGGATCAGTGTTTACACTAGTGACATTTAAGAGGAAGTGAAATCTTCTTCTATCCTATTTTCAGTTTGTTTTCTCTGCTGCCACCTAAAGGACAGAGGCGTATAATACAACACATTACAAGCAACTACAGGGAAATTAGACAAAGTAAAAAAAATAAGAAAAATAGCACAAAAAACTGCGTAGAAATATATCGGCAAAAACAAATTATATTTATCACTGAGCACTTATCACTATAGGAAAAAAACGCTATGCTTAAAAATAATGATTTTACATAAAAAAAAGATACATCCTGACAGTGATAACATTATTTGTAACAAAATAATGCGATCTTCTGTGAACCAGTCAAATGAGGTCTTTCCTCATTTGAGCTAATGATAATATACAATTTTAACTGAACACATAGAAACTGACATAAGCGGATGTAACTAGTAAAAACAATATTAACATTATCAAAATGGACAAAGTAAAATGACAGATTTGTATGAAATTATGTATAATACCATAGCAAACAAAGGGCCTCAAATGTAAGTTGTATTAAATATGAAAAAAGGAAGTTTTAAAACAACCAAGAGGGCTTCACTTTCTAACAGCTCTGTAGAAATTACTGATACCAAGTACAAATAATAAACACATTTTAAATAAAAAGAAATAAATATGCAAGTGAAAGTGATATTAACATATTAAATCTATATGTTTTTGACAACAAACAAGAATTGCTTATTTTATTAGATTTTATTATCATCAGATTAGATTACTTATATAGTGCACTTGATTTGAAAAGGAAAAAGATTATTATAAACATTAATATATTATCAATAACATGATTGATTTGTGCCTTTCAGTCCAAAATCAGAAGGCAAGACTTGTAATACTGATGGAATGTCAGGTCAGCATTTGATGGCAAACATTTTATAGTAAAAAAAAAAAGACAAATCTGCTTTTGAACAGAAACACATATGGCTGATTTCACAGGCTCTGCAGTGTATGTTTCTAGAACATCACAATCATTCAAAGAGTAAAGCTGTGTAGTTTTTGTCCCCCACGAGCTGATTGACATGCTTCCTTGTGTTGTATAATAATCTTTCCATCTGCTCTGAACATTTTTTTTTTTTTTTTTTTTAAAACACAAATATATGGTCATTAAATTAAATATAGGAATGTACCAGCATTTCTCTGAAAAACTACACCGAAAATATGTTAATGGCTGTAACTTACTTCCAAAAGGTTGGAGGCAAGAAAAATTCATTTGCAAGTATAATACATCGGAGTACAAAACTGGAGGCTCTATCAGAGATCAGAGGGGGGGGGGGGAACAAAAACAAAAACAACACACACACAACAAAATCAATCCTCAAACAAAGCAAATGTAAAACTGAAACTTCAAATGAACCAGATGGAATTTCAGATTCAAATGATGAGGAGTGATAAAAGAGATTAGAACAGCATCAAAAAGTATCACATTTCACTGATGTTAGCTTCATTTCAATGAAGCATTTTCAGATACACTGATTATAAGATCTTTTATTCTGCAAGATCCACTCTGCTACAGAGAAATACTCCAAAGAAAAAGCCACATTTATGATCAGGACAAGAAACACAGCAGCTGTTAAACATTAAGGCCGTGTGTTTCATCAGGTTTTAGATACGAGCAAATATCAAATAACTGAACTTTTTAACACATGTTTCGATTAATGATAGAGGGAGGCTGAGTTCATATAACAGAACATCTGCCACCAGTGGAAAACTGAAGGAATACTGCTTCCAGTGAGGATGTGCATGGCTGCGTGTAAATGAATTCTGGAATTTCCCCTTGTGGGACTAATAAAGGCGTATCTTATCTTAAATAGGAATATCAGTGGAGTATTCACTTTCACTAACAATGTAAACAGCACATTATTACTAGTCAAAATAAAGACAAAAAACAGAGTGCTAACAAGTATGAAAACATAGTTATTGACTTTGCCTTTCAGACAAGGTCACTGTGAATCAGTCGAGAACATATAGGAAACTTATTTGCCATGAGGCTGACACGGAATAATGCCAAATGGAGTAGACGGATGGAAAACAGACAGAATAGCAAAGGGTTTAGGTGCAATTTGGTGCAAAAATGCTAAATCGTTTTGAGAGAAAGATTGTTAATTCCCCTTCTACAAAATGTGGTTTAGATTTCTGAGGGTTAACGATACTTCAGCAGCACTGATGGTTCAGGATTTTCCATTTAAATACACATGAGGAATGTCTGACGAGCTGTTGTTGACTACAGAGCAGTTTTACAGTGTGACGGCCAGTTTGATCTGAGCTCCTTGTTGATGTAGTAATAAAGCCATGCCACAAAGGGAAAGACCGTAATGGCAAAGGCAGTTGAGACTCTAAGTATCCCGACAGGCTCTCTGAAAGACAGCAGAAAGGTCACAATGTTAAAGAAGACAGTTTTATCTGCCACGTTAATCTGTCAAACAAAGTTGTATTTTACCTTCCAGAGTGGCGACATAGGAGAAGCCAAAGGACTGTCAACAAGAGGCCAGAAAACTCTCTGAAGATGTGGAAAACACATCTGTATCAGGATTTTTATTTCATTCACTTGTACTTATTAAGGATTCACTTAAGTCAATGCAACTAATACATATCAGGTTTTTCCTGATGTTTATGGAGGGTTTACATTCTTGGTATTCAGTGTAAAAACAACACAGGTTTCCAGAGTTTTCAACCTATACTGTTACAATTATTAGAAAATAGCTCAAATAAATATTAGGTCAATACACAATTCAAATTTGGCAAATAATAGAAGATGCCCTACTTTGAGAGAGTTTATTTCTATGTAAAAGGCACCATCTTTTAGGAATAAATATGGCTTTATCTCCAAATGTTATCATGTTTTGACTCACAATGATAGAAAAAAGCCTGAGGTGATTTATATATTTGAGGTTTAACGGCTGGTTTTTGGTCCTTAGTGGAAGGTGACGAAACCAGAGGGTTATTTTTCAAAGAGGTCAACTGACAGCGGATTTATTCATTTATTGTTTAATTGACATTCAGTAGCAGACATTCACATTTGGTACATCATATGTATACATCATAAATCTTTTGTCTGCTCTAAATGCCAGAATAATATTTTGTTTTATGTCAGATAATCAAAAAGGAAAAAAAACTTTGTACTAGTAGGGAATGATCTCTTCCATACAACGCAATCACTGATTTGTGAAAATAAAAATCAGGACTAAAGGGTGTGACATAGTTGAGCCAGTTTCCCCAGTATGAAGCAAATTTCTCCAATTAACTGACAGTGGGTTTAAATTGATTATTTTTGACTTTATTACAAACTGTTGAACTGAACATAGGCATTGTAATAAATACCTAAATTGATAAAAAACAATCAAAGTATAACTGCGGATCATTGAACATCACACTGTCAAAATTCAACCAGATTTTTTATATTTTCATAGCCATTATTTTCTTTCAAAGTCAGTAATTACACTTATGATGCCAGCCATCGACTGATACTGATCTGTCCTATCTTTAATTTGTGGTTTTACACTATCTTTTGCACAGAAAAAAAACCTAAATATTTGTCATCAAACTATACATGAGAAAAATTACATAAAACAATAAACACTGAAATATTCTGGAAGTTTTTTTAGCTGAGAATGTGAACAAAATAAACCTCAAGACAAAAGAAGATTAACACGGGGACAATCCTAAATATAGTTTGGTTTTCCAGTCATTATTTATGCAGAAAAATTGATTATTCTAAAGTGAATAATCAAGAAGAAATAAACAGAGGTTGAGATGAAACCTACCGGCCCTCCTCCTGCTGGAAGATATCTGTGATCTGCTCTTTATAAAGAATCCATCCCAACATGGAAATAACAGCGGTGGAAATCATTACATGAAGATCTGCAACACGCCTCCATAGCAAAGACTCTGCAAAAAAGAAAAGAAATAAAACATGTAGATACTGTAGAGTACACAGGAGTCTGCAGTTTGTCTGAGGTGTACAGTCACGTTTCAGCCACTTGATGGTGCTACAGTTTTGGTAAAATGTTTGAAACAGGAAAAGGTTATCTGACACAGGGTGGGAGCGTCAGTGTGCATGATTGTTTTACTCCAGTGTTGGAGAAGTATTCAGAGTCTTCTGCAAAAGTATTACTATATATTGTAAAAAAAAAAAAAACAAAAAAAACAACAACAAAAAAAACAACTTCACTAAAAACTAAAACGCTGCACTAAATCCTTTGTAATTTAAATGTACACATGAATTATGAGCAAAATGTATACAAAATATTAGATGTAAAAGTCAAGAGGAAGACAGTGTATTTAATATTAAGTCATGAGGTCTATTATATTGTTGTAGGTGTTAAAGTTGGTGTTGTTTATAGTACATAGATGAGGGTAGTTTGCTTAACCTCCTGAGACCCAGGAAAGTACAAGTTTTCAAATTAATTACGTATGGTAAAGTACCGAGGTGAAGTTAGCAGCGGGTTGGATATTCGACAGACATTCAAAACCTGTCGCCTTAGGGACTATCAATAAATTACTTCTCTAAATGTTTTTCTTCAATAGCTTCTTAGTCATGTGACCCAGAGACTCCAAACCTGTCTCAAATTATTATAATAA
>JAPTGW010000027.1:30011146-30023963 GCA_029814545.1 Apogonichthyoides opercularis
TTTTTGCCGGCACCTCCAGGCTCTTTTGGTTTTTGTGAATTCATGTTGGTATGTATTACCTTTTCTAGTTGTTTATTCGGATTAATAAAATCCTTAAAATTATCTTTTGTGTCCTTTCTTTGTGTTGGGGTCTCCTTCCCCCCTACGAGCCATTTTGCTTTGTTTGGGAGACCGTAACAGTAGTTACAATTGTTCAATGTTTTAAAAAAAAGCTAAAATTTTCACTTTCCTGGGTCTTAGAAGAATATTGCTGAACATGAATATTTCAAGGCATGTATCTGTTGTGTTTGCTAATATTAAAGGTTGTTCCCTGAATTTGTTTGATCAGATTTTGTGTTTATTCAAATATACTGTGATGAGAGGCTAAATAATCAAACAGTTTAATTAGCTCTTTATAAGTAACATGAAGATTTCTTTGTTTCAATGGAACAACAAATACAACAAATGCAAAACAGGAATTATCATTTTAGTGGTATCTTGGTACTAATATTGGTATTAGTCTTGAGATTAGTTTAAGTTTCACTATCTTTTTTATTTTTCTTTATATGGGTTCTTATTATTATTACTACTACTATTTAGCATTTATTTATGTGCACATCACAAAGAAGAAAAAAATGTCATGCAAGTAACACCATTATGCAGGAGAGGATAGAGGCCAAATTATTATCATTATTATTGGATACATTGGAATTAAAATTGCATAAAAAGGAACAAAACTGAGAAACACTGACAACATTGACAATAAGAAAATTGTAAAGTCAAAATAGCTAATCTAAAACCACACTTCTCTTTGTAAAAACAGACAATAAACATATAAAAAAGAACAATAAATATATACATCTATATGCATAGGCCTGTGCACACACATACCCTACATACCAAGATATTATTAGTAGTAGTAGTAGTAGTGTTTTACATGAAACGCATTATACAAATAGAACTATTATACTTAGTTTATATTATCATCTGACAGTGAATGGGGAAATAAAACAGAACTAACCTAATTAATAGACAGTTAAAGGCAGATTACAGTTGACACAAAGGGTCTCTCAGTCTTTTGTGTTTCGGTTCTTCTCCTTCCCTTTGTCATGGTTTATTTTCTGGCAGTCATACGCCATCTTGTGGTCACCGGCTGTAGTGACCCGTACGTCTGCAGATCTACACCGAAACCAAAAAAGGTGCGGCCGCTTCTATCCGCTCTGCTTCTACAACAGCCCCGCCCAGTTCTGATGTAAACCCCAGTGACGTCAGCACGTACGTCCATGTCAGGATTTTACGTCTGTTCCGGGAGACGCGTTGGCAATTTCCTAAACACAGCTCCTCACCCAGTTTAGTACCGACTCAGTCGAGGCCGGGGCCACAGGAGAGGTGTGTTTGTTGGATGTAACACCGGTTAGAGGACGCCCCGCTGAAACAGGAACCAGTTGGACTTCAATTTGACATGAGCAGGTACGGAATTTACGCCTAAAATACCCGCTTTACGTGTTTGTTGTTGGTGTATTTGTGGGATAATGCGCTAAGCTGAGGCTCCATGTCAGTTTAGACGTCCGCTTTGACATTTAAACCCGTCTATAGTTAACGATTCACAGCCGTATTTTCTATGTCTTATGTTGTTTTCGTTGAGGGTGCTGTGTACATTTTGGTGCTACGCTAACCTTCAACCTTATTTATGTGCTGTCAGTGTAACCCACGCAGGTATCGCATATCTTACCCACTGACAGCGTGTGAATTTACCAGCTAGCTAAACCTGTCACTGGTCAGTCAGTTAGTTAAGCCAGCTATTTGTTAACACTGCTTATTTTGTTTTGTGGTAGATAAATGATCAACAGTTAGCTTGTATGACCAAAGCTGTGTGTCATTGTTAAGATCTGAGATTTTAGCTAAATTTATCATTCTGCTCATGTCTATCCATAACATTATACAAAAAATACTGTCAGGAGGGGTGTGAAACAGGATTTCAGGCATCCTCTCATCTATTTTCAGGTCCCACTTGTTAAAAAAGTGATCAAAGTTGGGTGTATTTTCAAGCTTTGTTCACGAGGATTGATATACAGTAAGATTTTATACATTTTTAGCAAAATTTTTCATTCTGTTGCTGTCTATCCATAACATTAGGTACCCAAATAAAGGTAGAATAAGCACCACCACACCCTAAAAAGCTTATTATTCATATTAGTAAACTATAATTGCTTCAAACAGGGGTCTGAAATGGGATTTCTTGCATCCTCTCTTCCCTTTGCAGACCCCAGTTGTAAAGAAAAATAATGCTGGGTGTCATATTCAAGCAGTGTCAGAATGATTAATATACAGTGAGATTTTACACATGTTTTTCATTCTACCGATGTCTATCCATAACACTGGGTACTAAATATAAGGATAGCTTTGTCACCACACCTTAAAAGTGTGTTATTCATGTTAGTGTTAACTAAAATTATTATCAAGAGGGGTGAGAAACAGGATTTCAGGCATACTCACATCTATTTTCAGGTCCCACTTGGTAAAAAAGTGATCAAAGTTGGGTGTTATTTTCAAGCTTTGCTCACAAGGATTGATATACAGTAAGATTTTACACATTTTAAGCAAAATTTTTCATTCTGTTGATGTCTATCCATAACATTAGGCACCCAAATAAAGGTAGAATAAGCACCACCACACCTTAAAAAGCTTATTATTTGTATTAGTAAACTCAAATTGCTTTAAACAGGGGTCTGAAATAGGATTTCTTGCATCCTCTTTTCCCTTTTCAGCCCCCAGTTGTAAAAATAAAAAAAGATCAAAGCTTAATGTAATTTTCAAGCTATGTCAGAGTGATTGATATACAGTGAGGTTTTACACATTTTTAACTCAATTTCTCACTCTGCTGATGTCTATCCTTGACACTAGGTACCAAAATAAGAGTGGTTTAATCACCACACCCTAAAAAGCTTGTTATTCATATTAGAGTAAACTCAAAATGCTATAAACAGGGGTATGAAACAGGATTTCTTGCATCCGTTCTTCCCTTTTCAGGCCCCAGCTGTAAAAAAGTGACATAAGTGTGTCAGCATTTAGACACTGAGTAAACACCGAGTCATCTGCTGCAAAAGAGGATGTAGAGACACAAATATGGGGAAGGAAACTCGCTTCACTACATTGTCCTGTTTGTAATTATCTGTTGGCTCCAAAGGTCTGCAGCCCGTGAACCTACCTGTCCTGGTATTTGTTACAACGGACAAAGATTCAGGGGTCACGCTGACACTGCTCAAACTGATGCTGAAATGAGAGATAACAACAACTGTCATGTGTTTTGGCAGCTTCACTACTGCTCTGTTACGTGATATAGCTTAGCCATTTCATCTTATTTAAGTGACGTGCTGTGTTTCCAGGGCAGGACCAGTCTGGCTTAAATATTTGGAAGTAGCCACAGTAGGAGAAACCTTTGTGGTGAACGGTTTCAGTTTCTTGTTTTTGTAATGAATAGCCTTGTCATTTTTGGGAGTGGTGTTTATCCAGTTTAGGTCTTTGATCAGAATCACCATGGAAACAGCACCCCCTCCAGACTATTGGGATCAATAGAAAGCTCCAGATCTCGTTGGGGGCGTTCAGCTTCACAACAAATAGAGATCTGCTGTGTGTGTTGGATTTGCAGGAAATTACAGTCACTGCATGTGCTTGAAGAAATATTTCCAGGTTGTTTCCTAGACAGATTTTATACATGTTACATCATAAGCAGGGTTAACATTTCCCTTTCCTTCTGTACAGTAGTTTGGCCTCGGGTTTCCTGTGGGATTTCCAGTGTAGTGTGTGGACACGTGAGAGGCCTGGAGCAAAGAAATTGTTGATGACGCCAACTAAGAGGAATGTAAAGGGAAGAACGGGTGGTCTTGTCTCCGACTACATTCCTCTGAGTCACAGCCATCTTTTCCCCTGTTAAGATAAATAGTACCCCTAGCCAGAGTTCACCTACTGTGGTCAAAATATATGGTTCTAATACCTATAGTAGCATATACGCAAGATTGAAGAAGTTTATTTGCCATTTGTGCATAACACATCGGAACTTTTGTGCGGTAGCTCCTCGGATCAAATAAAACAAAGACACAAGACAACCATAAAATTCTATAAAAAACTATACACATACAAAAAATATATATGTCTATGTGTATAACATAAAAACCCTATGAGAACTGTTTAAAAACCCAGGAGACAATAAATAGAAAAATACAGTAAAATAAAATGCACTACAAGGAAGAAGAGGTAGTCATATACTGTTGTATTAAATTATGCTACTAAGATACCCAATCCTGAACTCCCTAAAGCTGTTAAAGATAGCTTGTTTAGCCTTCTGTGCAGCTAAGTGACAGGAAATCCATGCAAACTCTGTACATGTGATGAATACTCAGTGGAAGTGTTGTGAACCTCAGTTGGATTTGCTCCCACACAGACCACACACTGTGACTCGTTCCTGATGCGTTAAATTATTTCTTAAGACCTGTGTTGCAGCTCCCCAAAGATCACAGTGAGTCTGGGTCCTTTCCAGAAGAGAGGAACATCGGTCTATTAAAGCGTTACTTCCTTAAAAGAGGACAGAATATTTTTTTAACACTTCACTTCAAACAGCATTTTTTTATCTGAGGAGGAATAACCACAAAAATGTAACATGTGTGTCTGTTGTTAATTAATTTGCTACGCTCATTATACGAATGGAGACCAAAGAATTTTAAACCGATGCTCATTTTTACATGAGTACATAGATGTAAGTGGTTGTAAAGGAGAATGTCTGTAGTTTGATCTTGATGTTTGCTCAGATTTGAGATTAGAATGGAATGGAATGTCTGCTGATTCTACATGCCCAGGGATAAAAATATGAACAGCGTTGTACACTATGCGAATTACCTGCTGTCATCATTTTCACAAATACTGTAAACTAATAGCAGTGACTATGAAGCTAATCATTATGTCTTTTTACTCCCTAGGGTGCCCTGAAATGGACACAGAGATGATTCCTAAATTTTCGTCAAAGGATGAGGAAGCTGATTACTGGAAAACCCAAGCCCTCAAGTACAAAAAATGGTAAGCAGCGGATTTAATTCCCATGTAACAACATACCACAAGTCCATCTATTATTATTGTGCTCTTAGCTTTTTTGTCAGTGAGAATATTACTGTTTTTCTTACAGTTCATTCTGGCAAATTTGGTCGTGTAACAGTCAGTGTGTCATAGTTTATTGTTATGTCTCACAAGAATGTTAAACTAAATATCAGATGACAGAAAAGCCCTTAGAATTCCTCCAAATGAAATGAACGCCTCAGCAGTAGATTCTTACATAATGGCCAAATGCTGAGTTGTTGAATAATTTTTCATATTATTACTCCCTCAGATGTTTTCAGAGATTTTGCGAACGTGTCTCTGTTTATGACCATATAAGGCATTTGACCATCCGTCCCGGGGTGTTGAAATCAGTGTCCACAAACAGTTGTGGTTTGTTCAGGAGGAAATGACGACATCTTTGACTTCTAAATAAGAAACCGCTGCTGATGTGGGGACAAGCAGCAGTAAAACATCTAAATGTGTCTCTTTTCTTGGAGAAGACTTGAGAGTAGGGACCAGTGATTTTTACACAGACAGGGTTAAAAATCCCAGTGGTTTTCTAAGAAATTCCTGCTGCGGGCACATCAGGGAAAAACATCAAGCCATGGAAAAAATAACTCCCCATGCATATAGTGGTGAGCCTTTTCTTGCCTCACACATGTTTTGGTTCACATGTTTCTCAGAATCATATTTACTTTACACGGTTCACAACTTTCCTATTGTACATATTTTCTTTCTTTCTTTGAGACTAAACTGTTCAGCCAAATAAATTCTGAAAGATTTATTTGTTGCGATCATCAAAAATAGCTTCTTTTTCCTGCTGTCACAAGCTTAACACATTAAGTGTTACCTAACACTTTTTTCTGTCAAATTTTGAATAAATCATGGCTCTGAGAAGTGTTAGGACAGTCAGTTTGTCTTCCAAGTCCTTAGACTCAGACAAATTTTATTGATCCACAAGGGAAATTATTTAGTCAGTTGCATACAAAAACACTCTTGCAAAAAAAAAAGGAAAGTAAGTGTGAAGAAATAAAAGCAATAAATAATATTAATAGAATGCACTAATAAAGCAGAAAAAACACAAGATTTGCTTGAGACATAGTCTTCGGTTGAGTAAAGGAGTTATAGGACCCAGTGCTGATGAAGCAGCCGCTGTGCTGTTGGTATGTGTGGAACGACCCGGCACAACAACTGATTGACAAATTCCAGTCCTCAGTAGAGACACTGAGAGGTCAGCTGATCTCACAACAGCTCAAACCACAGTGTCATTGTGTGTGTGTGTGCACTTTTAACAGGAGGTTGACTCATTATACCAAGAAATAAAAGACGACTTTTTATATTGCTTTATGTTGATTTGATATGTTTTGATGGTACAAATAAACCTCCATTTATTTGCCTACTAACATACTCTTACTCAGATATTATATTATTATATTATCAAATATAGTCATACATATATTGGAAATGTGTCAAATATGGTCTCTTTAGTTGTTTTTTTTTTTTCTTTACTGCATGACCAGTGACCCATATGTGCATAAATCAGGTTTCTCAGTCCATATACCCTTCCTGTTTTTTTTCCTCTTCACCCCTGACCTTTGACCCTCTTTGAGAGCAGACCTGTTTTTCTGAACTACCTACTGTCACTGTGCAGCTGTCTCTTAAGGGCTATATATTTAGAATGGTTAACTCGACAATACTGAGCCGCACACTATTTCCTCTTTGGCAGAGGCACAACTGAAGGTTAAAAATCTACAAAGATCTGACTGGCTTTTCATTTGACTTTATTTCTGGCCAATGGAGGTAAATCTACTAGAACATGCCTGGCTCATCTTGCACAACAAAAGCCAGACATTTTCCCGGAGCTCACGGCTGCTGTCATTCATCCAGTCACCCAGGCACACAAATGAATGGTGGACAGTGAAAGCGGTGGCTGGTGTCACTGATTCGTTTGTGTTTGTGTACCGGGCAGTTACCAGGAAGCCCAGGAGGAGCTGCAGGAGTTTCAGGAAGGGAGTCGGGAGTTGGAGGCGGAGTTAGAGGCCCAGCTCGGACAGGCTGAACACAGACTGAGAGACCTGCAGACCGAGAACGAGAGGCTGAAGAATGAGGTGTCCAACCTGAAGGTAACCAGGCCTTGTGACGCATTCTAAAGGTCGTGGGGATTTGGGTTGTTTTCATAGTCATTTGTGGTTATTTACGAGGTTATCTGATCTGTTTGGTCTAGTGTCTAAGATGATCCTCCTGCATCCTTTAATTGGATGTTAGGATCTAGACGAAGAAAATAGAAAACTAGGACAACTTCAACTACAGCTCCAACTCTTAATCACAGCTAGGGATGTCCCAAACATGAACTTTTAGTTGACAATTAATAGTTAGTTAGTTAGTTAGTTAGTTAGTTAGTTAGTTAGTTAGTTAGTTAGTTAGTTACTTACTTACTTACTTATTTCAATCTGGGAAATTGCAGATTAAAAATTCTACAACTAAACATTCAAGTCTTGCATTTTTCATACTTTTATGCCACTATTATACAGGGTTCCCATTGTGTCTTAAGAAGTCTTAAATTTACAAAACTGCATTTAATACCTTTTTAAAAAGTATTTAAAAGGTAATTAATTTGATATGGTAGGTCTTAAGTTATGCTGCCATAAACTGATTATGTTAAATGTGTCTATTAAATGTAAATGTCCACACCAGAAAGAAAGTAGTGTTAGTCTACTCAGTTCCACCCACTCCAAACAGACAATTTAGACTGAAGTTAGGAACCAGTCATTGCTAACTTTGCAGCCCCCGGTGAGAAATGATCACCGAACATTCAGTTCTGTGTACTGTATGTATGTAATATTCAATCTCTGCTGATGTAAATAAATACATTTTCTTTCCAGAAGTCACAAATTTTTGCTAGTATGGCTGTGAAATAGACTCTGAAGTGGGCATTAAATTCTGTTCCAAGTAGTCTTAAAAGGACTTAAAGTCTTAAACTTAACTTGTAGGAACCCTGATTATAGCTAATGTCTATTAATAGTTTTATGAAGACCTATTTGCTGGTATTTAACATTCAAAAGCATACATAAATACATACAAATGATATTTCTTGTTTGCCTTTTAGGCTTTTTTTTTTTTTTCTTAAATCTGACAGATTGCTGAGCTCTCCTTTTTCATTTGACTTAAAACCAAAATGTGCCCACAGAACTGGTGTGACGTTTGGCTTTGCTACTAAATCCATGATGTTATCTCAGTAACGGCTCACTGAAATGAGACAGGTCTAACATTAAAACACTGAGCTAAACAGCTGTGGGCGCTATTTTCCCAATCGCATTGAAAGAACATCAACAAAACCTGAAATGGTGGAAAACATGAAAATTTGACATTTGTGTTCAATCCGTCTGTTTTTATATATGAATAAAAATGCTTCTAGTGATTATAGATATGGAGGTTTGCTTTGGTTATAACATTTTTTACATCTAGACTCTGCAGAAGACAGGCATGTATTGTTTCCCACATTATATAATGTTACGGACAGTGTGTAAATGAATGCAGGGAGGTCATGAATCATTCTTTTTTTGTCTTTGTGCGTCAGGGACCAGTACAGGTATACGGCCCTGCCACTGACTGTACTGTCCACAATAAATGAGCCACAGGGCCTCGTCCTCCAACAAAGAGCCTCTTTTCAAGTGAAATAATAATATCTTGACTGTCTTCTGATTCACTATGACCACTCATTACTGTTGTTATTAGCTACTATACATAGACATATTACATAAAAAACACATTTCATACAGCATGTGTCTGCACAAACTAATTAAAATGAGTCTTTCCTAGAACAATAGGTCTTTAATAATTGCCACAAGGGTTTACTTCCTAAGCCTTCCTTTTTTGTCATTGTAGGAGAAGCTGGAGCAGCAGTATGCTCAGAGTTACAAACAGATTTCCATGCTTGAGGATGATCTGGGTCAGACACGCAGCATCAAGGAGCAGCTCCACAAATATGTCCGGGAGCTGGAACAGGCCAACGATGACCTAGAGAGAGCTAAAAGGTCAGACGCACTGTACAGTTTGGACTGTGTGCTCTGTGTAGTGTACCACACTGCAGCTAAATGCATAATATATATCATTCTGCTACTATAACACAACATTCTTTAGGAACATAATTCACCACAACACAGACTGAATCCTTTGTCTTTGTAATAATAAGGATGTTTATAGTATGTGCAGTTGTGATTAACATATTTACCTATAAATGTATTTTAGGTCTGCTTCTATAATATTTGCTGGTCTACATCTGTTGGAATGACTTGCAGAATAACAGTCTCTGGTCCCAGGATCTATTATATCTATGAGTTCCAAAAGTCAGAACAGAGCTGGGAAAGAAAGCCTTTAAATGTTCTTCTCCTACTGCCTGGAACAACTTATAGGAAGAGACTAAACTGAACCAACTTGTCTCTTTAAATATGTTCAAAGTCATTTTAAATGAGTGGGAAAAGGATAAATCTGGATGTAGATGTTTTTCTAATTGATTAAATTGGGTTCTGCTTTGAGATGCTTTTAAGGAATGCTTTTAATACCTTTTAAAACAGGGTTGTCAAACTCATTTTAGTTTAGGGGCCACATCCTCCCAATATGATCTGAAATGGTCCAGACCAGTGAACTCGTAACATGATAATATATTAATAATGTCAGCTCTAAATTTTTCTCTGGTTGTAGAGTGAAAAAAGTAAAATTACATCATGAAAACATTTACATCTATAAACTATCCTTTTAAAAAATGTAAATAGCATAAACAACCATGAAAAAAATTTCAATTTATTAAGAAAAATAAGTGCAGTTTTAACAATATTCTGCCTCAGCTTCTCACTTACACATGCACAGGACAACTTACAGATCACAGTGGATCTACAAACACACAAAACATTTAGTAACAGGCAGAATAATGTTAAAATTGCGCTTACGTCTCAAGAAATTGCAGGTTGTTCATATTTGTTCAGGTTATTCACTGTTTTGCAATAGCACAGTTTATAAATGTCAACAGTGTCATAATGTAGTTTTAGTATTTTACTGGTCCAACTCACTTGAGATCAAATTGGGCTGAATGCGGAATCTGAATTAACATGATTGTTAATATCTTAAGTGTAATTTTTGCATTCCACAAATTCATCCTACAGGCCGAACTGGACCCTTTGGCGGGCCATATGTTTGACACCCATGTGTAAAATAATGGTGGCATTTTATATGTATGGACTTAGTTTACCGTGTTATGTATGGTTTTGGAACTGACTTTTATTGTGTTTTATGTATATTTTTAGTGTAGAAGTATGGATGGGATTTCTATTTTGTGTAACTTCTGCTGCTATTTATTTATTTATTCATTCATTCATTTATATAATTCCCTGTCCTGTTCAACAGTGTGGCCTCCAGTATACAGTTACAGGAGTTGCTTGACTGTTTTGATCTAAGAGGGTTTTGAAACTTACATCAATATTGGTTAGATTTAATTATTTTATTACCTGATGGGAGAACAGGACAGGGGTAATACACAAGCAAGCACTGATACAGACCCTGAAATGGAAACAAACAAAGGCAAAAACAGAACCGTAACAACAACAATAACCCACAATAACAATAATAATATTAATGCTTGTTTTTCTCACACAGGGCAACCATAGTGTCTCTAGAGGACTTTGAAGGCCGTTTGAACCAGGCCATTGAGAGAAATGCCTTCCTGGAGAGTGAATTAGATGAGAAGGAGTCTCTGCTCGTGTCTGTGCAGCGTCTGAAAGATGAAGCACGAGGTACAGACGGGACTCTGACCTTTTACATTATGTGTGTAAACATCAGTGGAGGAGGAGCAGTTCTACACTAATATACTCTCGTGTTTGTCTTCCTGTGCAGACCTGAGGCAGGAGCTGGCAGTCCGGGAGAGGACCACGGACCGGATGTCAGCGCCCAGCTCCCCCACTTTAGACACTGACAAAATGGACTCTGCAGTACAGGCCTCTTTATCCCTGCCAGCCACTCCTGTAGGGAAGAACATGGAGCTCCCCTTCATCAGCCCAAAAGGTGAGGACTTTTTACAGGGAAATCCTTGAAAATGCTTGAACTTCAATTTTGTGTTTTCAAGGTCTGAAAAGTACTTGAATTTTAGTTTAAGTGCTTGCAGTTCTAAGTCTGTGATGTAATTTATTTATTTTTAATATTAACTCTGTCAGGTTAGATGGCAAGGTAAAGCGACTTACAGACAGGTGAAACATTTTGAGAAATAAAACTTTGTCAAAAATTAAATTTAGTGGGTGTTCTCAGGTCGACTCGGCTACATTTTTATCTTAATCTTTGTCTTGGTGTGTCTGAAGAACTTCAAGTGGCTTCCCCTTTTTTTTTGGTTAAAACTTTGTGTTCTTGTACATGTACATCATTGTGATAAAAAGTGAAAATAATAATCATGAGTATAGGTATTCCTGTACATATGTATTTTACCCCAGTGATAAGGCGCTATGCTGGAAAAATTTGAATAATGACCCTTTAAAGTGCTTGAAAAGTACTTGAATTTGACCCTGAAAAATGTGTACGAACCTTGTTTTTACTCTTACCCCTTGCCCTTAGAGTAAAAATAAAATGGCAGTTTCACTAATATTATAGCGTTAACACCTCCTTTTGTGTTGCAGCGTTGACCAATGGCTGCGGAAACTCGTCCCTAACTCCTTCTGCCAGGATTTCAGCTCTGAACATCGTCGGGGATCTCTTGAGGAAAGTTGGGGTAGGTATTACTCCGTTTAAAAGAAGCGGTTTCCTTGTTTTTCACTTTCTATTATGTTTTTTGTTTGTTTTTTACTCAGTGTAGGCTGCACAGAATGTAAAAGGAACAGTGGCTGTTTTTGGAACCGCCTACTTTATTAACAGAATATACAGATTTGGACAAAATGTAACACACGGTACACAGGATGCAAAGAGAGTAAAACCTGCAGTACGCCAAAAAGTACCCAGATGTCATAGTAGTACATACAGTAATATTCACATACCAGTGGAAATAATTCATTATTGGACAGAAATTCTGTTGTTTAATGGCAGATCCAATCTACAGTTTTTCATTTTGCAGAGATCAGCCATGACAATAATTGCTTATAGATGGAAAGGCCCTCAGTTTGTCAGTATATAAACACAGATTCTTAATGTCATAGATATCTCTTACATGGAGCACTGGGTCATCAAAACGCATCATACAAAAACCAAGGAGGTGATGAAAGGATCAAATATAAACATATAGTTTCTGTATAAAATAATTTGCTTTTTTTTTTTTTTTCTGTGGTTGGTTATTTTCCTTTTGCTTGTTTGTTGTTAGTGTCATTGTAGTGTTGACTGATGCATAGATGAACACAAGTATATAATTGAACTATAGCTTATCAATTTGGACCTTCACTAGGGATGCACTAAATGCAAAATCCAGGCCCGATACTGATACCGATATTTAAAAGGCTATGTTTTTTTCCAGTAGTCAGTGCCAATACTGATGTTGATTTCTGTTTCTTTATTTTGCTTTTATTTTTCCTCCTTTAGCAAAGAAATATTCATTATAACTATAGAAATAGTTACTGTTTCTCAGCCCTTGATCTCATTGTCTTGAATGAACAGTCAAACACACAAATTAATGAAAAAACCCTTAATATAAAACGACATGCATATCTGCCAGTGCCATCTTGCAAAAGGGTATCTTATATTTTGATACTGATGCAGGATGCTTACGCAGGTCTTGAAAGTCTTA
>JAPTGW010000027.1:30929051-30940609 GCA_029814545.1 Apogonichthyoides opercularis
ACTGGCTGTTGTAGATTACCAAGATATTATATTTTAGAATGAGGCTCAGGAATTTTGAAGGATGCAACAGGGGGGCCAACAACACCTCCTTCAGCCCCGGGGCCTACCATTAGGTTAAGGTGGCCCTGCTTGTACCATTTACATATTCTCCCACATCAAGGCTTCACATTATATCTATCCACTATCATCACTCACATGTCAACAGACTCCAGGATGTACACATGTACTTAAACTAGCCATGATAAAACGTATTGTTGCTTTATACAAAAGGAAAGGATTTTTCCAACATAAGTCTGTCTGATATTACAGAATTCACTATGATTTTAAGGAGCTACATTTAGGATATTTTTACCCAAAAAATATGAAGTAACCATTTAATCTTCAAGAACTGAATCCCCCTGAAAAGCCTCTGGAATGTGGTCAACAGGTCACAAGTCGTCAAACACAACTAAGCTCTTTCCACTTTGTTTCCAGGATTAAATCACCCAGCAAAAAATGTGAAACACATGAAATCTATGATCTAAAGTAAGTTATTACACCGAATATTTTTTTTTAAATTTTGTTTTAAATGAAAATTAACTTGTTTTCTTTCAAATGTTTGATAACTGAAACACTGCATTTTTGCCACATACTATTTTCAGCAAATAAATGCTGAAAAGGACACCAATTTTATTTGGAATTGAGAAAATGTTATTAGTAAAATATTAATTTTACTTTAAAATGTAGCTCATAAAAACTAACACCAGTAGTCTTGTAATTTTCCAGAGTTGTAAAAGCCAAATGTATTTATATCAGATATTCAAGTAATGTTTTCTAACAATATTCCTTCAAGTAGAGTGAATTTTTTTTTTTTTTGTGCTTAAAATGAAAATGTTCTAAAACACAATGTCTTCAGTTAAAGACTTGTGGTATGAATAACCTAACTGATGGATTAGACCATTTGTAAAAGAATGTATGCAACATACAGGACATTACAGAGAGAGGAAGGAGGTCATTAGTAGAACTAATGTTTCTGCCCGTTTTGTTCTCCCCACACACACACTTAACTATTAGTTTCAAATGACTTTATATGGACATGGAAAAATGTTTTAAATCACATGGTTTACTTTATTGATTTTCACACAGGAATGACAAAAGTGATAATCTTCTTCGGAATGCAGACAATGTACAACAGGACAGAGATTACAGACAGATTACTGAAGAATGTATAAGAAATAAATCAAATCAAAGATACCGGTGTGTAACGTAGACTCTTAATTAGAGTTGCACAAACAAAAATAGCCAGAAAGGTAACATTCTGCCAAGACCTCCAAAGTGTCTCAAACTCCACATTCCACATTTGAGATTTCCTGTCTTACAAAGCATTAAGGCAATCTTGAACATTATGGTCTAGCGAGTGGGCAAGCATGACAACACTGTGGTTCACATGGACGTTAACGCAAAAATGTGTAAGTGAATGTTAAAATCCATGTCATTTTCACTTAGAACACTGGACATATCAACAAGCTGGAAAAAATTTTAACAGAGCATAATGGAAACTCAGGAAATTACCATTATTTCAGAAAGTTGAGTATCTACAGTGTTATGAGATTGTGTTCTTGTGTATGCTAACGGAAAGTTTACTATTCATTTATTTGTGTGAATATTGTATTTTTTTTTTGTTTAAAATGTTTTTCATATAGAACATTTTCATTAACAAAAAAAAAATGTACAAACATCAAAGTTCTTAGTCTATATCCAGTGCTCTGATGAGACGGCTTTTAATTAATTATACTTATGCTGTACTTTGACTTCAATAACATCATAGAATACATAGAATAAGGTCTGATCAGCAATAGTTTACAGTACAGTGTTCCTGTCTTAAATATTTTTCATGCACTTTTTGCTTTTACACTCATGGCCTTTCCCCAAGAACACAATGAATTCACATCAGTTTTCTGTCCGGGTGATCAGAGGCACGTCCAGAGCGTTGGTGTCGAACCTCCAGGTGTTTGCTCTGGACCCGGTCAAAATGCTGGAGGAGCTCATTGTAATCAATTTGAGTGTGTGAGGCACGTTTAGAGACCACTTGCTGCTTAGCGTCCATGTACTTGGATTCATCGACAGTCCTCATAAGCTCCGGGTTGGGGACACATCGAAGGCGGTGGGAGAGCAGCTGGAAGGCCTGGCTCTGTGGGAGCAGCATCAGCAGACCATACAGCGCCTTTATTAGGTAGGGGTTGTTCTCTACGTCTAGGAGCTGGAGACGCAGATAGGTGAAAATGGGGCTCTCTATGAGCTGTACCAGTTTGTCAACCTCCATGAGGAAGTCTACTGTCACTTCCAGATCTCCAAACTTCTGGATAAGATCATAGGCGTGCTTATAGTTCTGGGTGAGGAAACACAGCGACACAGTGGCAACAGGATTGTGGCACCAGGAACGATACAGACAACAAAACAATGCACAGCTCTCCTGAGTACGCAGGTCTTTCAGCTGGTTTCTTAACTGGAAGAGCTCAGCAGATGTGAGCAGGATGGTGTTGAGTGTTTGAACCATGGTCGATGCAAATTTGAGGTCCTCCTCCTTCAACAGGATGTCAGCCATGGAATGAAAGATGTTTTCTGCATTTAGCAACAGACAAAGCTGCCTGATGATGAATGCTCCTCTGTTCTCCAGAAGTTTCCTCTCCAGACTGAAGCGTTTCAGTAGGTTGATCATGAACTTGTAAAAATAGGAGTTCATACTCGGGGTGGAGGGTGATGTATCTGCTGCTCTAGAGCCCATGCTGGGCTGCTGTCCCAGCTTGGCACCGTCAGGAACCTTGAGTTCCAGTTTGTTGTCAGTATTGTCACATGAGCCGATTTGGTCTGTCTGTCCGGCAGGAGATGATGCGATCTCAGCTAACACCTCCAGGTCTTTCAGAATCACTTCATCAGACTCATCAGACAGTGTTTTCAGCAGCATAGGAAACAGGCTATCTGTGTGGCGAAACATTTTACGTGGTGTTTTTATGTACAGGTGGTAAAGCCATTTGAGCACAGCTATGCGGGTCATCATGCCAGTGGAGGAGTCATGTAGGTGGCGGTCCAGTACCTGCACAATCCCATCCAGGTCCAGAGTTACCTGAGGACGGTCAGCACTCGCTGGGGTAAAGAAGCTGATATTGCTGAAACCAACAGATTCTTGTGATGCATTTAACATATCATTGCTGTCTGTCTGTGTCTTAGGCTGGCCATCTTCTCTAGACGGTGAGCTCTCACTTTTCTCCTCTTCTTCTTCATCGTCATCATCCTCAGGAGTCACCAGTTTCATCAGACTGTGATTACAGGCACTAGCAGCTTCTTTGGTATTTTTCTTTCGGTCATCATAGGACAGACAAGGTAGAACTGCAGTTAGGATGCCAGAGGAGTAAGGGAGCATAACCCTACCTGCCAGCTGGATAAACTCCCTCATCCAGGTCATAGCCGTCAGCTGAATCAGGTCATTTGTGAGTTTACTCTCGTCTGCAACCTGGCAGTGGATGACCAAGATGTTAGCCATCTCAGCAAATTTCACACTGGAGGGGGTCTTTTTGATCTCCTTCAGGAATTCTCCCAACACCACCTCACATGTCCGACGAATCTCTTTGCTGTTGTCTCCTAAGATCTGGAACAGCCCATCCAGGATCTCTGGAAGATAATCTAACAGGTGGATATCTGGCACAGACTCCAAAACATGGATCCAGGAAATGATGAACTGCCGTGCATACTGGTTATTAGAGTAGATCCTCTCTCTCAGCAGGGGAACAAACGCCACTAAGTCAAACTTGTTACTTTCTGTTACTATGTCTTTCAGCAGTCTGTCCAGGAGTTCAGACCCACTTTTCACATTAGGGTCTGGGTCTGCTGCCAGCTTGCTGAGACCATCAAAGAGCAGATTGAAGTGGGGCAGCACAGCACCCCTGGCCACCTTGACTATATTATAAAGGGCCTCACATGCATAGTATCGCAAACGGCTGTCTGAATCATTAAAGCATGTGAGTACAGGCTCAATAAGCTCCTTCAGATACAGACCCGAGTCCTTCCCGAGGGCAATGGAGCAAGCAGCCAGTCCAATGAGTCCTCCTTTGCGGCTGTGTGGGTGTTGGGAGAGCGCGAACTCTGAGGCCAGGATCTGGATAACATGCCTTATCTGAGTAGAGTTGTTTTGAGCCACAAACTCCCGAACCAGCTTCTCAATTTCTAGAGCGGCGACTTTTCTCTTTTCGTACAATTTATCATTTAGCGCCCTGACAATATTTGGTGTCAGAGGCGAAAAGTCCTTCTCCGTATTCATATTTGCTGTTGTAGTTGCAAAGAAGGAAGCTTTTCGTAATACAACGCAGCTGACCGGTTACATCCGCCGGAAGTGCGTCGCTGTTGCTACATTTATTTGGGTCCGCTTTCCCAGCACCGTTAGCTCAATTAGCTTCATTAGCTACGTACCGCTAATGCACGCTTTGCTTTTTGTTTGGCTTGGTTTCAGTCTCGACTTCTGACTTGGTATCGAACTCTATCTTTTACTATTGCAGGATTAAAGTGAGCATCAACAATGGCGACCCGCCCCTCTTTTCACTCCCAGCTCTCGTCCATCATGGAGACGATGGCCAGGACTGCACTCAGTGAGGTCTGCAAACTGGTGGATGAAGACTCGGCTGAGCTCCGTTTGGAGTTGTCTCGCCTGCTGTTTGCTAATTCAGCCCTGGCAGAGAAAGTAAACAGTTTGGAGTGCGAATTGACTATTGCGAGAAGCGATGCCCCCAACTTGTGTAAAAGTTATCGCACCGTAGGTGTGCAGACTACCCGCTATAGTGGCGGGGATGCAGATGGTACGGTTAATTACTTTTAACATTAGTGGTTATGATTCTGCCAAAAGTCATCAGCACTACTGCTACAGTCACTTGAGGGTTTTCACATTTAGCTTTTATTGTTCGGTTTTCTCTTATCTCCAGACCATCCGACCATTGAGGGGATTTTTGGGAAGAATTGGTGTATGGATCTATGGAAAGACAGAGACCCGTATAGTCTGGACAGAATGACAGACTCACCTAATACCTCTGATAAGGTGAGATGAAGGTGTAGAGGGGTATCAACACTAGACATCTTTATGGCATTGACCAGTAAAACAGGCGCCCAGCATGCAGCATGAACGGTAATCTGTAAATCTGCAGTACTTCCATGTAAAGAAAACAAAATGAATTCAATTCCCAGTATTGCTACCCATTAAGAAGCTTATGATTATTGAAAAGTAGTTCTGCTTGTATATAGATTCCCTGATACGCCGGCATGTATAAATGTTTTTTGTGTTTGTCTGTTTTTTTTATTACCTTAAATGTGCATGGAACTGCAATAAACACATCTAAACATGTATAAGTGTACATATTGTTATTAAAAATAAATGCTCAGAAATTGAAATATTAACTTGATACTGTAGCAACAACTACCAGTTTTTATTGTCAGGTATATCTATTGATTGATATTTTTTTTTTATTTTTTTGGTTTTATGAAATTGGGTTATGAAATAATCCAGACCTATGAAACGCAGAAAAAGTGTAAGTAAATCACATTTGTAACACTAGAATTTTGATTATTTGAAAGTGCTCAAACCGCTGATCAAATAATCAGAATTTTTCCACTTAATATTTTTTTGATCAGTATTGTGAAAACTACAGTGGTGGGGGGGAAAAAAGTTTTTGGACACCCCATGCATTTGTAATATATTGAATTAAGAATCACTTAAATCATTGGAATATTGTTCCATTCAACAAAAACCCACATGCTTCATTTTACATGTTCCCTGTTTCGTTGATGTCAAAATTGGATGTTTCAGCAAGATAATGAACCTCATCCAGGGCATGACGTGGAAACTGTCAAAATTTTGTTTTATTATTTTTTCTTGGTAATTAAAAAAAAAAAAAATGTATCTGTCTGATGCAGCCACACCTTTTGAAAAAAAAAAATTCCTCAAATATTTCATCATATTTGAGATTGTGTAAAATTTTAAGGGTGTTCAAAAACTTTTTCCCACTACTGTAGTTGGGCTGAAAGTTTTACATTTTGTATTTCTCTATTTTGCAGTCTGTGCAACTGATGTCTGAACAAATCACTATAACTGAGATCAAAGAGGAAGATTATGTGGAGGAGGCTTCCAGCAGCTGCCAGCAGAATACACTCGGCACAGAAGGTGGGAAATTTGGCATATGTACGAAGAAGAGCAGATTTAGTAGCTTTTAAAGTGGTTTGAGTGTTGATTATGTGTGATTCTTATGAAACAGGTCACGAGGAATATTCAGCCGAGGACACTGAGCATCTCTCAATCAGTTACTCGATCAGCGATGACACTTGTAACCCCTTGTTTGAGCAGGATGGAGGTCATGTTGCACCTCCTGGAAGCCTTGATGAATCATCCATACAGTTGATGTCCATTAATGACACAGAGGAAGCTTTCAGTACTCATATTATTCCAATCGAAGATGAGGAAGAAGAGGAGGAGGAAGAAGATTTGGAGGAAGAGTTGGAAGAGGAGGAGGAGGAGGAGGAGGATGATGACGATGATGTGCAGTTTGTTGAAGAAAGTCAACATGAGCCGGCGTTGAATGATAGGAGGTCCCGACAAAGCAAGCAGCGACGGTTACTGACAAACACTAATGACGATACGGCTTTCAATAATGATTCATTTAACAGCTTTAATGTGACTGATGCTGAAACTGTCAGAAATTCAAACAAATTCACTTGTAAAATATGTAGCAGGACATTCTTTCACAAGGGCACTCTGACACACCACATGAAATCACACAAGTCAAACTTCTGCAACATCTGTAAGCAGCACTTCCCCCACAGGACCAAGTTAGACTCGCACAATTGCGTTCCCCCAGTTCCCTCTCAGAGAATCAGTAAGTCTTGCGAGCTATGCGGAAAGACCTTCGCGAACCCATCCGCTCTGAGGATTCATTACGTCGTCCACACAGGAGAGAAGCCCTACAGTTGCAGCATATGTGGCAAAGGGTTCACCCAGAAAGGGAATCTGAAATGTCACCTACGCATCCACACTGGCGAGAGACCATTCTGCTGTGTTAAATGTGGAAAGACCTTCACGCAAAAGGTGAACCTCAATCATCACTTAATGGCGCACAGAAATCGGGAGGTTGTGGGACCAAAGCCCAATACTAGGAGACCCTCGAAATCTGACAGTTAAAACCTGCCAGTGACTCAAAGACTGAAAACTGTATCATCTGAATGCAAAACGTATTACTTCTCACAATAATGTAGGAATAGCTGACATCTTGTTTGTAATGACCTGTGCAGTATAACACTAAAAAAAGTCTTTTGTCAGTCGTGATGCTTTTATTGCAGCTTTTAGCACTTCAATATTTTAGTTGCTGTTTGTCTTTACAATAAAAGGAACTTATTCACTAGGTGAATACATTTTTTATTTTACTTTTTTCAATTTTTAAGGGATGTATGCTTCTTTTTTCTTATTAAAATTCAACACATTTTGAACAACTTTTTTTTTCAATGACGTTTTTACACACTCAAATTGACCAACCTGAACGAGGCATTTAAAATGGGTGGGGGGCTTTGTGACTGGCATGCAGGAGTGAGCAAAACAAGGGAATAAAATCCAACTACACAAGATTGGTTCAGTCAGTGCAGAGGAGCTGATTCACTCAGCTGCATTAATGTAGCCTTTTCAGGGCAGGATTATTATTATTATTACAGGAGGAATAGAATATGATGACAAAGAGCTGCTCTTTTGGAGCGTGATGACATAAGTAAAGAATAAAAATGTGACTTCTTAAACAAATGGTAAACAGAAAAACAAGTGTGGCTCGACTGCACATACTGTAGACAATCTTTCAAGAACATTACGCAGCAATATGAATACATTTAGTTGAAACAGTAACATCATTTCTTGAAGTAAAATAAGTACATTTTTCAAGGGGTCAGGTTGCTACCTTTCTGCCTAGTTTAATGTTAGAAAATGAGGTACGTATATGAGTAATGTAAAGCAGTAGTGAGTGTGAAGAGGTAGTTTTGAAGGTTTATGCTACATACTGTGTGTGCAAACACTGGAGTGTCCATCCAAACTAATTTTGTTAAACCTGCCACATAATGACATGCAATGGGTGACACGGAGGACATTAGTTCATTATTGCTCGATCTATTACAGCTAAGTGTCAACCTATCTGTGACACTTTGCCTGTACAGAAGCAGAGCGATAAAGGCTTACTGGGGTAACAAAACATTTTGCGATCACATCAATCTGTTAAAACACCTGAATCAGTGTAAGCTCTTTTGGCAAGTATTTCAAACAAATGCACACTTTCTTTACATATTTGAGGTTATGCATTTGTGTTGTTTAAACAAAACTGGTAGTACTTTAATAAAAAATGTTGCAGTTGTGGTTAGAGTTAGACTTTGGAACAATAACCAGGTTCTTCTTGAGGTTTAACTAGTCAGCTGAAAACACTGGTGGTGATTTAAACCGTACTTATAGGCATAACTTTTCCCACAATCCACACAGCTATAAGGCTTTTCACCTGTGTGTGTTCGAAGATGTATGTTCAGAGAGCTTTTCTGGGAAAAACTTTTGCCGCAGTCTGGACAGCTGTACGGCTTCTCCCCCGAGTGCACGCGCTGGTGCAGCTTCAGGTACGTTTTCTGAGCGAATCGCTTCCCACAGACCGTACAGCTGAACGGTTTTTCTCCTGAATGTCGTCTGATGTGGACTTTTAAGCTGCTCAAATAGTTAAATATTTTCCCACAAAATAAGCATTCAAAGCGTTTTGTTGGCTTCATAGGTTTTGGTTGAATGGTAATTTCTTTGGTTGTGTTTGTGTTGATATTCTGAGTAAAATCCGGGTAATCAGAGGTTGCTGGAGGGTTTGTGTTGTCAACAAGAGTGCTCATTGTTGCATCGTCTATTAGGTTATCCATAAGCGTTGGCTGAGGCCGTTGTTGTGCTGTGTTATGACTATCAGTCGTCATAGGGAAGTTGTTCAATTCTCCAGAGTGAAGCTGCAACTCATTGATAGATCTATGAAGCATGCTGTCCTCCTCAAATAGTCCAACACCTGTCATATCAAAGAAAAAACATTTAATACACTGGAAATATCAAGATCACATTGGTTTGCTTTTGCTTTGACCTGAAATGTCTTACTATTTCTTGTGTCTGTCATCCTCATCTGTTGTTGGCCAATAGGATGTTCATCATAAATCTCCTCCTTGACAAAGATGAGATCAGGGTCTCTGTCGATCAAGTCTATTGCCTGCCAAATAAGACGTACAAGGGAAAATTTCAGTCACTACACAAAAACTCCCTTGTTGATGAAATAACACCCACCTGTGAGTGATTCACTGACCTGCGCCCCCATGCTCGACATAGCCGCAGACTCCATCTCTTTCCTTCGTGGTGTGACTTTGTCTTCTCTCCACAGGTCCATGCACCAGTCTTTTCCAAAAACGCCCTCAATCGATGGGGCAGCCTGCTGCTGTTCCGCTGGAAGAAGACATAAAATAGTGACCCCCTGTAGATACTAATCACAGAGAAATAAACAGCTTCATGGTGAGGTAAATACTTATCTAATTCACAACAAATAGAAATTGGTTCACACACACAGAGAAACAATTAAATTATAGTTATTAAACCAAATAAAATAAAATATTTGATTTATCTGTCACATAAAGCAAGTTGAGCATCCATGGTTTAGAATGCAGATGCACCAAAAGTTTTATTTATGAATTACCTTTTCTCGAAGTATACAGTAGCACAAGTAGGGCTTGAATAAATCAAATTTTTTCAGATACATTCAATTAATAGTCATGGAAATTACATCTGATCAGTTTTCCAGAAAATAATTATCGACGCTCTCCATCAAGAAAGGTTAAAAAAAAAAAAAAAAGGTGAAAACTGAGTGTTCTTTGTTGCAGTCATCCCTCATATGAGTGCATGTTGTTTTAACCTTCTGTGACCTCTGTTGATGCTGTAGGCCAGTAATTGTTTTTTTTGTTTTGGGGTGTTTTTTTTTTCACTGTTAGGTCAGAAATCTTATTTATTACTTTAGAAAGACTACATCTTTGGAATGCATACAGCATACAGGACACAATCATTTACAAGAATACAAAAATTTACGGATTATGACGTTGTAATCCTTGTTTTCTAATTGTATATATCATGTTTACATAAGATTAGAGCACGCATTGCCTTGACTAAGACAACTGTACTGTTTTTAAATTTTAATCTTTTACACATTACTATAAAATATCACTGTTTTTTTGAGACATGTCAATGCTTTGCACCAACACTGACTGGAGGCGGCTGTGGTCCTATGGTGGTCCTCACTAAACTAGCTTGATCAGACCCTGAAGCACACACAGCTCCTACAGCTACTGGTGGGCGAGCCCACGGGCTGTTCGTGTCCATCCTGACCTGCTGGCTGCCGGTGGCCCACGCTGTTGACATGTACAGGGTAGCTCTGTGCCTCCCTAGCCGCTCTTAGCTGGACCTCTAGTGAGTAACACCTCTTCTTCAGCGCCTCATTCTCAGTCTTGTGAAGGGACATCTCGGTGTGAAGGACGGAGGAGCACTCATCTGCCAGGTTGCAGATTTCAACCAAAGCAGCCTTCGTTAGCTTCTCCAGGACGGCGGCTAGCTGCGTACGAAAACTTCGGTTTGTAGTGTCGCACATCATCTCGGCAGGGAGGCTCAATATTTCGAAATTATGGCAAGATTCCCTGCGTACAGACGTCGATTCAGAATTAGGTGGGCTTGCTGTACCGCAAAGGATTATGGGAGAATCTGTATGGCGACAAAACCAATGTGAACGAGGGGAACCTGAAGGCATCACAATAAAAAAAACTGAGCAGCCAAAAATATATGTAATTTAATATATAAATATATCCAGCCAAAAATTCCGATTTTATTGTTAGAATCATATTATATTACTATTACTTTCTATAGCCATTCAATTTATATATCTGTTAACACAAAAATATATTTCCACGATAATACAGTTCAATAAACAGACCCGCTGAAGGTAATAAAAATAAAATAAAAATATTATTCATTTATTCGTTTTTGTACATGTACGGAGTTTAATTTAGCTTCTGTCTGAAGTTCAGATGTTACTTGGGTTTGACTGTTGATCATGGAAACATGGAGGTCATGAATGCTTACGCCCTCTAGTGGTGACAGTCAGGACGAACACACAGTAGCTACAAGGTATCGCTGAAACACGACACTTAAAATGTAGACTGCAAGACATTTGTTCTACACTGCTCAAAGAAATAAAGGGAACACTTCAACAACATAATGTACCTCCAAGTTAATCAAACTTCTGGGATATCAGCCTGTCCCGTTAGGAAGCCACACCGATTTTGAATCAATTTCACCTTATTTTGTGTAAATGGAACAAACAACAGGTGGAGACAAGAGGCAATTAGCAAGACACCTCTAAAAAGGAATGGATTTGCAGGGGCTGACCACAGACCATTTCCCTCTCCTCATCCTTGCTCCCTGAGTTTTTGGCACTTTTGCATTTTTCCAGTGCTTTCACCACGAG
>JAPTGW010000027.1:31014881-31026544 GCA_029814545.1 Apogonichthyoides opercularis
AATATTGTTAAAATTGCACTTAGTTTTCTTAAGAAATTTCAGTTTGTTCATGTTATTCACATTGTTTTAAAGGATAGTTGGTAGACGTAAACATTTTCATTGCATAACTTTACTTTTTTCATTCTAAAACATAGAGGAAATTTTGGATTTGAAACTATTTATATAATATTATGTTATTATTTCACTGGTCCCACCCACTTCAGAATCAAATTTGACTTAACGTGACCCCTGAACTAAAATGAGTTTGACTCCCCTGCTCTAAATAATGGTGGAGATGCATTTTCTGCATTAAAAATAAATGTTTGTGCGTTCATTGTAGTTCTCTGCAGGAGTATCAGCACATCCTTATCGCAGCAAGAGAGGCTGGAGAAATTAATGGAGGCTTCAATGAGAGTGAGTTTAATAAGTTTCTTCAACTTGTTACATATTAGGACTCAGCGCTTGTGTACAAAAATTAAGCCTGTTGTGTTGTACCGTGGTGAAGATGTTACATTGATTTATAGATGGAGATAAAGAAAAAGAGTACATGAGCAAAGTACTATCTAACTTTGTAAGTTCTAAACTTTTACTAGCATGTTGAAGCTTCAGTTATTGAGGTGTAAATGAATGAGAATAATATTTCAGTTATAAAGAGAAGACTATATGGGGCTTAGTTGTCTTAAACTACAGGGATCCAAACAGTTCATTATACTGTTCATAACTGCACTTTATATATCTGTCTTAATTCCTCTTTGCATCTAGATGGCAATTGATAGAACAAAAAATTCACTTCAGGCAGTACCAAGTGCTTCATTGGAGACTTTTCAGAAACAAGGTTAGTACTTGCCTTGTTGCATCTTGTACCTATGGTGTATATGCTGTATATTTACATGTTAATTATGCATCCATGACAGAGGTGTTTGTGTGTCTCTGTGTAGTTGAATACATACAGAAAGAATGGGGTTGCCTTGCTGAAAGCATCCGCAGTGAACCCCAGGGATTACAGCTGCATGCTAGTACAGCCAGGTATTGCAAAGTTAAATTTATTTGACCATTTTTAACTTTTAATACCTAATGGGTATTTCATAAATTTTGTACCTCTTTTCAGTTGTCGTGATCCTGCAGCACAAAGAGCGATGGAAAAAATCAAGAAAGCCATTAATAGGTACGTTGATCTTTACTTTTTATTAAGATAAATTTATATTTTATGAGTATTTATGCATAGAAACTTCACTATACTTTAAATTACTACTTTGTGTTTTAGGCTTGAAACTGAAAGTGAATCTTGGGAGTCACTATTGAAAAAACATCGGAGTAAAGCAGAACAGTTGGAAAGGTAAATTTATGCTGGCATTAAAGATTACTTGACCCAAATATATTTAGTGTGTCAATGCTCTCTTTGCTGTCATGTGATTTACTGTTTTCTGTTTTGCCACAGGAAAGTAGAGCAAGGCCAGGAAAGGGGTATATCACTAGCCACTACATCTGTGGCTGGATCCTCACAATATGCATTAATACAGAACAAACCTGACTATCACGGTCTCCTCTGCAGACAACAGCTAGTGCTTCAAACCATGGAAATGATTGTACGTTGTAAAGATTATTTTAAAAAAACAAAAAAATATTTATTAAACTTAAAAGACAGCTGTATTACTGGATTTGTCTTTGTGACTGGAAAAGTGTGATATCACACATTTCTTGCAACTAGGGTTTAGCAGTATCTGAACTAAAATATAATAAAATTTAATGAGATGTTTATTATCAACTGCAGGATTCAATATTTTCAAACCACATTCATTCACTCCTGATATGGCAAACTAGTTGGACTTTTTGGTGTTAAGTAATCAAAATGGATTATCATGTTTACCTCTATATTAGAAAACGACCTGAGATCTGAAATTATGTCTTCAAGAGCTTTAAATGTGGCGACAACTTCTACCTGTGAATTTGGCTTGGCCTGCTTTATTTTTTAATAATTCTTATTTATTTATATCTACAGATGGACTCTCATTGTAAAATGGTTCAAAAGCTTCTTTCCATCAAAGAGCAGTCACAATTACTGGTTAAAGAGACAAGTGGCCGATTGGGTAATTGATTTAATAGTGTCTAATCTTCTCTATTGAATTATTTTGGTATTATCCCCAGTAATCTGGCAATTTAATACTTAATCTGGTTCTTTTTCCTAATAGCTGCAGACTCAGGATTCCAGGATCTTTCACCTGACCTTGTCAAGAACCTAATGGCACCACCTTTATCCTCTGCAGCCAAATAGACACTTTGGCAGAAGCAAAGCACAGGAAATCAATTCTCTAATGGACCAATCCTTTAATGACTTGTATGTGATCTTCATGTATGTTTACTGTCTGGTTATTTCACTGTTATGGAACATGGTTTTTAAACATAATATGTCTGTGTTTTTTGTTTTGTGTTTGTAAAATAAGTTTGTATTTTATCTTATCCAGTTTAATAAAATTAACTTTTAGCTACCTGAACTGCTGCAGCTCTCATGCAGGTAATACATGTGTGTTAACAGCAGGTGGCAGTGGCTGGCTATACAAAACTACCCATAGTGATGGCCTGAGCCGATATTTCTATTACACCTTAATTAGCTGTATACTGATCTGTAAAACAAGAATACCAGCCATTCAAAATGAGCAATGGATGACTGGTTCAGAAAATGAGTTTTCTTTAAATGTGGTTCCTCAGAAAGTATAGAATTCCAAATACCCCCTCTCTTTAAGAACATGTCCAGATTGATCTGTCAGGTTCACAATATATTGACTAAATAGAAAATTGAAAAGACTTCACATCAAGCATTTCATAGAGCCACTTGATAAACCATAACTATGAATAACTGTAAAGTTCAAGAGAACTCTAGGGATTGTTATACTTTTCATTACAAATTTTTGTATTGATAAATGCAGTGAAAAAACATTTTTGTCTGGAACAGATTCACTGTAAAGATGCTCAGGCTGTTGTACAGTCACTTCATATACTGTCCTTTACTGTGCTCATCTTCAGTTACGTTTACTCTTTTTTTTTTGTGTGTGTGTCTCATCTATTGCACTTCATCAGTGTCCCCTGACCATTCAGGAGGAGGCCCCTCCCCCACTGTGACTCACCCCCATCTCTTGCGTTTGGCTGGGTCATTGATGCAGAACGAAGCTTTGACATTGTACCAGTCAGTCAAAGCTTTGTTTGCTATCATTCGTGTCTCTTGGTGGAATCATTCACTCATAACTCTTAATACCTCATTTGTTTTTTTAATGTTTACAGCAAGAACAAAATCTTATTTTCAATATAAAATAAAAGTCAATGACTCCCTATGTCCTACAGTCAGGGTTTTCAACATGGAGTATGGTGAAATTTCCTCATGATTGTATTCCAGGGAGTGACTAGAGAGCATAGGGACAAGCAATGAGAAGACAAGTGGGGTTGTGACCGTGAGAGTTGTGAGTAAGGGAGGATGGAGCACAGCAGGAGAGATCGATTCTTATTTAGATGAAAATGAGGCTTGATGCTTGTGGGGTGAGAGGAGGGCAGCTTTAGCATCCAAATGAATAGAAGTTTCACAGAAATGATCCTTAAATGAATCACTAACAATAAAACGTAAAAAAGTTTACAAAGACAGTGACACTTTTTTTTTGTTTACTTTTTGGAAGGTCTATTGACTGATAGACAATGCTTTTGGGATTAGATATAACTCAACCAGCTTTACATTACATTGTATGATTAAAATATTACATGCAGTGTGTTGGATGTTAGAAGCCATCTTTTTAACTGTTTGATTTGCATATGATGCATATTTGTTTATGAACATCAGTCACCAGTTGGCCTCCTTGTTTGTATACTCTTAAAAAGAACCAAGAGGGAATTATATATTTACATATTTTACAACCTTTTAGATAATCCTGAATTATGGCCTGTACTATATGTACATGCAAAGAGCAATTACTGTTTAGGTTTACTGTATTCTTTATTCTTGTTGTCCCTAACTTTAGATTGATTAGCTCCAGATTGTAGTAGATGGATGTGTGGAGAGTCAGCATAAACCACTGCCAGTTTGGTCCTACTCCCTCATGCACACCCATCATCTCTTCTCAGTACAGCAAGACTGGCTGCAGCTCTCCTCCACATCCATTCAGCCAGCCATTCGTCTTGGAAAGCTGTCTCTCTGATCTGAGTGATAAACTACAGCAGAATTGCCCAGTTTGCAAAAAACAAGGACACTTGTTTTCAATCTGTGCTGTCAACATTTTCATACTGAAAACTGATGGGATGTTTCATTCATAGGGGGTTTAGAACAGAATAATATTTCTAGGCTAGACTCCTTTGCTTTAAGATTGAATGTTACTTGTGAAATTGCCAGCATTTGCCCACATAGATGAATATCAGTCAGTTTACTTTTTTGGCATAACTTTAGGAACAACAGTGAGTGACTGAGACCATTTAAAAATGTATCTGTCTTTTGTGATCTTCAAGACTTCAGGACCTCTGTTTGGGTCTTACTGAACCATCTTATGGCCTGTGTTTTTAATGTTCAAAGCTGTGTAGCTGTTACAATCAGAATCAGTTTTCCTGGCAGAGTATGCAAACACATTCAAGGAATTTGAGTCCATTTTTTCCACATTTTCCTCACATTACAGTTGGGAACGAGCAGAACAAATAAGGGTAGAGAGTTGGCAGGACAGTTATGTAAAAACGTATTGCTAATATATGACCATGCATGTGTATATTTTCATATATGCAGGTTTGGAAATAATTATCAGACCACTGTGGCAAAGTACTGAAAAGATATCTGTCATAAACGTGACTTAAATCAAACTAAAATCCACAGGATTTACAAATCAAAGACACATGAAATATTTGCATTACAAATCTAATCAAGCGATAAGCTATATTTAAATTGATGACAACAGAAACCCAATTTTTTCTGTAACAAGGAAATTAGGGACATCTGATGTGGAAAAGTAATCAACAAACGATTAATAGTTCAAGAAAAGAATATCAAACAAGTAGTGCTGAAGAGATGTGGTATTAAATTTCTTCAGAAAATCACATGTGGTCTAACAATTATTTTCAAAGCTTTATGAAAACATTTTTAAGTAGCTTTATATCTTTGTAGCCTTGTGATGCAAGAGTTCTTGGTGTAAATAGAACAGATGATGCAAATGAACTGAAACTGCACTGTCCAGCTGCATTCAGGCTTTCACTTTGAACTTTATTAAGCAAATGATCTTCCTTATAATAACGATCAAAAAGGTTCATCCAGCATGTTTACGACTAAGTTATTAATTTAAAGGACAAGCAGTGATGATGACGTAAGAGCCTATCATCTGTAAAAGCTGTACACGAGGAGATCACCTGAAGAATTAATCTTTCTGTTGCGGCCGAAACTGTATTGTATACAATGTATGTTGTCTGTGTGCATTACACAAACTATTGTTAAATATATGATTAGCAACACTCTTATCTACAGTGGTCCACCCACCCGCAAGCTCGCGCTCTGTGTGGTGCTATGAGTTCAATGGTCAACGCGACGCACATCGCTCGCGCAGCCCAGTACATCCCACATACTCGCGCGACATCAACAACAATGGCAAACCGTAGTCTGTTTGGGTAGGAGATTTCTTGTTGGAGCTAGACGGCCAGAAAGCCTCGTCGCTTTACCTATGTCTTATTTCTCTTTTTGAAATTACTGGGAAATAGTTTGTCGTATTTTTTCGTGTTTATATTGTTTTCGAAAATGTGCGAGGCGCAGTTGGCAAGCTCACACAGTCTGTGCATGTGTGTCCCTGCTGCTTTTCTGCTGGGCTACAGCTACTAACCTAACCTAGCTGCTTTTCACTCGGTGGTTAGCTAACGTTAGCCTGGCCGCGTTTATTGACTTGAGGGGAAAAAACAAGCGAATGTAAAGCCTGTTTCTACGATCTGTTGTATGACAATTGCTTTCCGTTATTTACTAATTGTCACTGTCAGGAACAGTAAAAAGGTGTTGTATGATTTGTCGTAGAAAATACTTTGCTGGCTAGCTAACAGGCTAGCTATTTGTGTGTATTCTTCGACTGAGGAAAACGGCGAGTTTTCTTTGAAAGTATGGATGACCAGACGAGGATGATGACGGGTCTGACCGGACTCGGTGGACTACAACAAGCCGACGTTGGTGACCCAGACGCGGTCAGAAAACAGCAGTCCCTCGGCCAGCCTCAACAAGACATAGGGGATATCCTACAGCAAATAATGGCTATCACTGACGAAAGCCTGGACGAAGCACAGGCCAGGTAAGAAAGGCGAAGAGCCATTTTCGACATATGATAGCAAAGCTAAAGTACGCTGCATTTGCCTTATTTTTTACACATGCTCGAGCGTTTCTGTGCAACGTTCACGTGAGGTTATGCGTAAATGTAGAATTAATGCAACTTCACATTACATTGCAATTCCGTGTTTAACCAGTGCGTTTAGTTACAGAATAACTTGAACACCCACATAACAGTGCAGTTGTAGTTTGAAAGGAGGCTCTTTGTTACTTCAGATCGCGCTTTATTGTGAACGGACTTTGAAACCTCGTTCACATACATTAAATACACAAATAACATTAATCGTAATGGGTTTACCTATTACATGATAAATTAAAAAGTTTCACGTCCCTATTAAGTCTGTGACAATGGTATCTTGTTAAATTGTATACCTTCCCACTTTCCTAACTGTAGCTGTTCTAGCGTCGACCTTTTGGCTTGATTTAAATTACAGTTTAGTACGGTTGCAAATGCAGAAATATTAGTCTTAGCATGCAGCAAGCACGTCTTAAATGCTTAAGGAGTTTTTGTTTGTTATATTATGACTAGGAAAATATATTTACGAAAATTAATAAAACAGTTTGGAGATACTTAAAAACAGTTCACAAAATGCTTTTTAAAGTTGATATTTGGCAAGTTACAAAAGTCAGAGCTATATTAGCGAAATTTTGCCTTTTGGTCATGTTGCTAAAACTTTCAATATTGCTAATAAGCGTATGTAAGAGTAACATTTGCTTGACTTCAGTAAGTGTGTCTTAAACATATCTAAATTGGTGTCGATAACATTAGTCATTGTTATGCAAATGGGTGCATCAATTAAGGTAAGGCTGACTCTGTTGCCTCACGTATCAGTTGAGTGGTGTTTGTGATGACAGCAATCATTCAGTGATATGACTCGTCACTTAATGTTTGTGTTAGAGGTATTTGTATGAATCTATTATTACAGAGTGTATGCGCTGCAGTGTGCAAATGACCCGCACTCATTTGCCATGTGGCTCAAAGAGCATAAGGTCAGTTTCAGATGAAGCGTCAGTATTTCAACAATAGACAACTGTCCACTGCAAGACTGTGGCCACAGTGTGATGTGTCATTAGCTAGTGATTTTCCACCCAACATTTGACCACCTGGTTCTCTTAATTAATTCACTCCTCTTTCACTCCCTCCCTCCCTGGTGTTCATCCTTTTCATTGTGTGCTGGGTGCAATCAATTCTCCTATAATGTGTACGCGAGTGCAGCTGTCCGCAAATCGAGTTTCTATTAATGAGATGGTGGTGAGGGGGAGGGATGATGCTATACCGGCAACCTATGAACACTGAATATTACATTTTCACTACAAGTTTGAGGGCTTAATCAGGTCTTATTACATGAAGATAATATTTTAGTTAGTTAGGCATCCCATTCTGAAAAAGTAATTAAAGGTGTGGCTCCCTTTGAAGGGCCAAAGGTGTCCTTGCTGTATTCTAGTATTGATCTCCCACCTAAAGGATATCCTCTTCATGCCATATGTTTTCAGGATTTGCACTTAGAAGCATGCACTCATATTTCACTGGACTTACAGTACAATTCATTTTCATGTACAGCTCAAACCCTTGATGCTGCCATGTACTAATAAACAATATAGGTGGTTATTATTATAGAACATTAAACCACAGCATAGTAGCTGTTTGTCAGTATTTTACAAATTAGTTGTGAGTGGTTGAGCAGTTGGCTGTACCTAATTTGATTTTTTTTTTTTGTTTACTTTATATGAAAGGCTAAAACATAATCAGAGTTCAGGACTGCATGCAGCCTGATTTCATAAATTGATTTGATAATTTACAGCAGTTGGTATGAATTAAAATTTACAGTCCTAATCAGCATAATACATGAATCTAGTTTGTCACCCACACATCAATCACTTCCTCAGAGAGAGGTGGCTCTCATGTGAACATGACACCCTTGTCATGCAGGTGGCAGTGTGTTGGGATGGGGAGTGGTCAGGGCATCACAAGAACTTGGTGTTGCAGAATATAGTTCGTGCACACCATCCGCCCTCATCCTCTCACCCTGTCGCCATATGTTCAGATGCTGGCCAGAGGACTCGCCGGCGCATTGGGGTGGATCAGACGACCCCACAGAGGGAGGGAGAGCAGGGGGGGGCATGGCAGGGGGTGGCCTGCCACTCAACTTCCAGCACAGGTCAGTACAGGACCGCATGAGCACCTCCTTCTCCCCCTCCTGCTCATTCCCTCCATTCTGAAGGCAGCCCTCCCCCCAACTCAAATCCAGCAGTGACACTATTGGCTGAGAAAATGACGTAGTCTTTACATCAAGTAGCCTTAGTATTCTCACACAAAGTACTTTGTGACATTTACAGTAGGTACACTATTTGCTCGTCCCCATAGCCTCCACTAACACTGTAGTGGACATTCACAACTGGAATTGGTGTTGAGGTCTGGTGTAGCCAAATCATGTTCATCTGTGGTTGTTGTTGTTGTGTATAAGCATTTTTTTGTTTTTGTTTTTAGTTTTTGAAAAGGAATGCATCATTTTAGTCTAAATTAAAAATTTTTCTCAGAAAAATTGATTAAACATAGTTGTGTTTTTTTTTTCTTCCCACATTTGCTTTATCTGTATGTCTACAGTTTAAAGTTGTCACCCACAATATTTTTCCCTAAATGATGTCATTCTGATTTGTAAAATACTTTTTAACGCATATACAGTTCAAAGGATCAGTCATTTAAAAATACAGCTGGTACAATAATAGAGCCATTTTTACAAGATAAAGCAGTATCAAAACAAAGCACTACATTGACCACAGAACCAACTCTCAGAATAATGCAGTCCCTCTCTCTAATGTAATTGTTGTCCTCTTTGTACAGTATGGACAAAATTTTACTTTCTGTTATAATGAGGATTTGGGCTGACCACATTAGTGAAGTTTTTACACACAAGCTATACAGGTGTGTGTTGCTGTACAGAGGAATCTTAGGTGTTAAGGTGCTACAATTTGATTATCCTGAACTGAAGAACTTTTGCCTTTTCTCCTTTATTGCCATTACCCGTTTGGCAATAAACAGAATGTTTCTGATCAAATTAAAATGGCAGCCTAATACTTTCTATCAACTCACCATCTACTTGTAGGGAATAGGTCTTTGTGCAAGAGGTAGAAATTAAATTACCATGTATTAACTGTGGATTCTGGTGCCCAGTAATGATGACCTTGAGGTTTGGCATCATTACCTGTCCCACAGTGCAAAGCATCATAATGACAACATTACTCTTACTGGTTCACACTGATGCATCAGGGATGTTTCTGTACTCACAAAAGCCTCTGGCTGTTAAAAATGCCTCTTAAAAACACCATGGTGCTCTCTTGTTATGTTGCACTACACTCTTGAAATGTATGCATAATACATACAGCTCCTGTACCTTTTTTTTAATGGAAGAGGACATGGAACGGCTTGAGATAGAGGTCTGTTTATTGTAATCCCCCTTGGTCTCTCCCTCTCTTATTCCTTCTTCTCTCTTACAGGAAGCATGCCCTGAACTGTCACAGAATGAAGCCAGCCCTCTTCAGCGTACTCTGTGAGATCAAAGAGAAGACGGGTGAGTTTCTACTTCACTTGTTCTTTGTGTTCTCTTGTCTGCACAGATTGTAACCTGGTGTTAAAATGTATTATACCTTTGCTCCAGTAACTGACACTGTTAAATTTTTTTATTAACTTAACTGTAATAAATGAATGTCAACTGTATATCATGTTTAACTGATTTAGCTAAATACAGTCTTTAGTTACTTCACTTTAGTTTTAGATTATTCCATATATGGATAACTGTTGTTTTGGCATAGTATTATTGAAACTTAACCTATGTTTGGCCTCTTTCCAGACTTCACACTGACCAGCTGAAACTAATCTTAGGAGATCTGTGCCTTTGAAACTAGAGTCAGTCGCTAGAAATTGTTGTGGAATGTGCAATGATTATATTTAATATACAGTATTTGAATGCACAAGTATACCCATAGTTTAGCATTTTTTGTATGAGCTATTTATATTTAACAATAATTTTGAAAAAAATGTGAGTGTTGGTGATGACTGCATTTTAACGAAGGGGTGAGGATGTATTGAAAAAACTTCTATATACAAATTATTACATTAAAAAAAAATTAAACTTGAAGGATATGACAAACTCCACAGGGGTTTTTCTTTACAGTCAAACTGAATGCTCCTGCTCCCTTTTTACAGCATCACGATCAAACAGTGTAGTGTAATGGTGTTTTGGGAATAAATTGGTATGAATATCAATGCAGTATTCAGTATTTTCATCCTAACAAAACATGTGAAGCTTGAATCAGGGAAAACTACTATTCCTGTATGTAATGCAGAACGTTTTATTCACCTTACCAGGAAAAAAAAAAAAGATTGGCTATGCAAATATCTCAGATTTGCTCTTAGTCGTTAAATTATTCAAAGTAAACAAGCTGCTTATTCGTATCTTGTTAGCTATTCCAGTCAGCTATCTGACAGAATCTAGTGTAGTTCAAAAGAGGAGGCCTGGGATGGATGGCAGATTGATGGTTATGGTAGTGGGAATGGGGCAGCCTTTTGAATCCTCTCCCTCTGTAAGTCTCCCTTCTAGTCTTTCTATGTGCTTTCTCTCGTACACTCGCCTTGTGTATCTTCTAATAGCAAGCCTGTCTTGTTCAAATACAATTTGAAAATGCTGCACTGCTGCCTGTTGTGGCCCTCTGTCAATAATGTATTATAGCTCTCCAGTGATTGGAGAAAAGTAAAGGCTAGGCTTGAGTGAGTGGGGCAGGGTACATGGTTTCCCAGGCAACCAGTGGTCTTATTTACCCTAATGCCATTCACTTTGATTTTCACATTTAGTCTCCCAGTATTGTGGAGAGAGGGTCTATACTCCTACAGTAAGTTGAGCAGAAAAACAGACACAGCACAGAGGCAGGTTAACAAAAGATTCATGCTTGAGGTGAAAATACCATCGTGGGTTATAAAGATCTTTGGATTTGCCTGTACTCTGCTGGCCATCTGCCACATAGTGCCCTCCTAACTGCAGCGTATACCTGCTTTGGCATTTCTCTGCTACTCCATCAGACCCCCTGCAGGCCCCATTATGTACCTCTGGAATGTGAATTGACTTCTTTCCAGTGCGGCTTGTAGTAGACCCAATCAGTAGTCATGTAGTATCTCCACAGATTTTCTGCAGTCTTTTTTTCACTAATAAACATGCACTTGTGTCAGTATACCCACATCCATACTCACTTGCACGCATACGCACACACTGAATGAGGATAAAAGCAAACTCAGTCTTGGGTCTACTCCTACTGCTTCGGTCTTGTCCTCTCCCCCTCCCTCCCTCTGCCTCGCTCCCATTCTTGAAAGAGAAGA
>JAPTGW010000027.1:31103483-31115610 GCA_029814545.1 Apogonichthyoides opercularis
GTGCAGTACCACACTGCATGATGGGAAATGAAGCAATGCACTAGAAGTCTTATATTGTGATAAATATCATTGTATTGGTTAGTTTTGTTTAGATTATTATCTTTACTTCCAAAATACCTCAGAGATGGTTTTTACTTTATTTGTCTCAACACTGATTTAGTTTTTTTGTTTTTGTTTTTTTTAAGTGGTTTTTAAAATGCTTTCTGTGCTCTGACTGTAAATGATGATTTTTTTTTACCACAACTAGCCATGTAGTTTCTTCACATCTCACTTGGGAAGAAAAATCTCCCACTAAACTTTAAGGAAATATTGATGTTTTTATAAACTATATGGACAAAAATATTGGGACACATCATGGCTACAGCTTGTAACATGTCCTGTTCATACTGATTTGAGATAGAAACATCAATATTTCCTTAAAGTTTAATGGGAAATTTTTCTTCCTCAGTGAGTTTTTCCCATAGCCTAGACCCCTGTTAGAAAAGAAACGCCTGATTTCAACATGTCCGAATACTTTTGTCTAAATAGTGTACGATGTATAACAAGGAAGCCTTTTAGTTCTGTGTTTACAATCCTCACAGTGTGTAGAGTTAATGATGTCAGCAGCTGCGCCACAAGTTGACTCTCAGCTGACTGAAGCTGTAGCAGTTAATAGTTAACTGCAGTTCTCTTCCACAGGACCTGGCAATGGGTGCAAATGCAGAAGGAGAACCTCTTAAAGATGCCATGAAGAGCATTGTTCCTGTGCTCCTCAACAATGAAATTGAGGCTTATGACAAAATCCGCATCATACTGCTGTACATATTTCACAAGAAAAAAGGTTAGTCATTGTCATATCTTCAACTAATTCTAGTATGAGTTCTTTAACTAAAATGTAGCTGTATGTGTGTGCACAAACATACATGTTTGTGTAGCCATATTCGTCATTGTTTTTGGAGTAGTTAAAGGATTAACAGTGCAATCTAGGACAGTTTGTTAAATTAAGAGGGTTATTCGTGGGTGACATGCTACTAACAAACAGTGAACTAAAAATTTAACTCGTAGAACCCAGTGTTATTGTAAATTATTATTATTATTATTATTATTATTATTATTATTATTATTATTATTGTAAACTGTTTCTCAATGAACATTTTCCATTGGTTTGTGTAGGTATTGGGGAAGAGAACCTTGCTAAGCTCATTCAGCATGCAAACATACAAGAAGACAGCAAAATCATCACCAACCTGCAGAACCTTGGCTGTAACATCATTGCTGGGGTAAATTTCTTGATTTTATATTTTGGTTACAGGTCTAATGTTGTGTACAATAAAGATATTTCGTCAGTATACATTACATATTAAGCACTGTCTGTTAGGGCCGCAATGCTGGGAAAACACTGCCAGAGCGGAAGGAGCGCACTGAGAGTACCTACCAGCTCTCCAGATGGACACCCACCATCAAAGATATCATGGAGGTACTATAATGAAAATCACAATAGAGATGTTACTGGATCAACTTCAGTCTTCGACATTTACATATTATTTACACAGTTTCTTTGTCTTTGTACCAGAATGCCATAGATGACAAACTGGACAGAAAGCAGTGGCCATTCATTGCTGATCCTGCTCCCATCAGTACTACTCAGACTGCAGTCAGGTAGGTGCAAGAAATAATGAAGAGCATCTTTTTCTTTTATAAAACACCCTGACTTTAGACTTAAAAAAGTACTGGTTAATGAATTATTACCATTAAAAGACTGTAAGGATTATGAAAGCCTAAAAGAGACATTGACTTTCCTTATTTTGCTACGTTTCAAGGAAACAGTTGTACATTGTTTTGTTTTGGTTTTTCTTTTTTCCCACAAATGTGGCCCGGGTGACAGACAGATTATTATTTAAAAGAGAGCTTTTATCCCTGTGACTGAGTTTGAGCCAAGCTTTTAAAAACTGCCTTCAAGTTAAAAAGGAGAAATTAAGCCAGTTTTGCTTTGAATACCCCATAATCCCCTAGGGAATTCCTACCATCAGCATCATCATCCTCCTCCTCATGGGTGGTGATGATGGTGGTGTTTATAGACAACACTTTTATGCACCAGAGTTCACCGATAATCTGCGTAATGCTCAGTGCTTGTCTCCTTCCTGCTTCAGCGAAGTATAGAACTTAAGTGGAATAATCATTAATGATAACACTACAACCGGCAATATAGGGTTGACAGTGTAACTGTACGTAACACTAGGGTTATGTAACATGGTGTTGATTAGCAGAGGTAGTAGTTATTTTTAACTGTCACAGTCATAGTTCACTGATATCATGTGAACACATTCAAGAGAAGCATTCATTTTATATTCAATTCAGTTTTATTTGTAGAGCCCTGTATCACAACAAGGTTGCCTCACAGGGCTTTACAGAATTAAACAGTCAAATAAACAGCAGACCTGCCAACATGTACGCATTTTGCGTAGCAGCTGCGCAATTTGACATCAAAATACGTAGGTATGATGTACCTCCCTAAACTATGCAGAAGCTGCGGATGCATATGTTGAGTTTATATAGGGAAATGTGCAGGATCATTCTGAGTTCATTACTAAGTGCTGTAGCATAGCTAGTTGTTTTTTTGTTTTTTTTTTTTAAATAAACGGTCACATTGGAACGCCGACAACCCCCCCGTCACATCGGAACAATACAGGTGGTACTTAAAAAATTTTGCCAAGGTTGGCAGGTCTGAAACAGTAGATGAAGGAGATGGATTAATGTCCTGGGCATCCCCCATCCTTAGAGCCTCCTTCTCCACAAGGAAAAACTCAAAAAACCCAGTGGGAAAAGAGAAACCTTGGGTAAAACCACAGTGAAGGAGAGATCCACTCCCATGGATGGACAGGCTATAGATGCACCAGGACTGATGGATGTACATTTATGGATGTGGTTCCTGTCTATTATGATGCAGTAGGGTGGGGGCACATGAGGGGGGTCCATCTAGTCCGAAGAGACTGAACCACTTTGTGCTTGTGAGGGTCTCGGGGGTGCTGGAGCCTATCCCAGCTACAATTTGGGTGAAGGCGAGGTACACCCTGGACGTGTTGCCAGTTCATTGCAGGGCTAACATAGAGACGAACAACCACATGCTCTCACATTCACAGTTATGGGCAGTTAACATGAACCAATTCACCTATGAAGTGCATGTCTTTGGATGGTGGGAGGAAGCCATAGCAGCTAGAGAGAATCCATGCAAACACAGGGAGAGCATGCAAACCCCACACAGAAAGTGTGAAACTTTCTTTTACAATATTTATACCAGTGGAAAACTGATATTTAGTTTGTTCCAGTATTTTGCATCCCTAACAGCAGATGCTCAATTAATTTTTGTTTTTGTTTTTTTTTACAGCAGTGCACGATTTGGGCATTGGCATAAAAATAAATCCCCATCAGAATATCGTTCTGGTCCTCGTCTTATCTTTTTTGTGATTGGTGGAGTGTCACACTCAGAGATGCGCTCTGCTTATGAAGTCACTCGAGCCACTGATGGCAAGTGGGAAGTATTGATTGGTAAGTAATCACTGATTAGTAGAACTGGATGTCTTTTTCCAAAAATGCCAGCCTTCAGTCTTTACTTATTTGAATATACTACTTTTTCACCTTGACAGGATCATCTCACATCCTGACTCCAACCATCTTCCTTAATGACCTGAAAAATCTGGACCAAGTTCCTAATCCTGATTGTTAGACTGTCAAATCCAGAGCATAATTAAATGGGGGTTTAGTCTTTCTTTGAGATGAGTGGTTGCTGGTGTTTTGTTGCAGCATTTCTCAAGAAATCTAAAGAGAAACATGAAGTGATATTTGAGATATATTCATGGAAGGAGTAATTCGTAATGCTTTATTTTATTAGTTATTTTTACTGTTTTGAAATCAGTTATGTATAATGCTTTGATGTTATATTAAAATATTTAATTTGAATGTAGACATATTTGATTGATGATTGTACTATTTGGATTATTTTTGCTACATCTTTAATTTCCTTATGTACTTAAAATACTGTGTCATTCCCACAGAACTCAAATCATCTCTCTCCAAAACTTCTTGAAGTCTGCTATAATTGTACATGTTAATATCAGTGTGTACCACTTCTTTCATAATATATAAACTGTAGGATGCATTTTCCTTAGGTACCTTCTTTTCTTCATTTCATCTTGGAGCAAATGTCTTGACTACTGTATGAAACCTTGCACATTTAATAAATATGTTAATATATTGTGGGGAGCTACTGTGAGGGGTGTTTGGTTCTTAACTGTTAAAAATACGTAATAAAAAAAACATAATATTCACTCTGAACTATTGTATGTGTAATATTTTATGACCAAAACCCTTAGGCTATGCTGACTAGTAACATGTAATGGCAATATTGTGGATTCAAAGCACAAACTTTAAGTACTTTAAGTACCGTCTTTGATCAAAAGAGAGAGCATATACACCTACCAGTGGAAAAAGATCATCCCTCTCAATGTTGAGGATTATGTTTCCATCTGGGATTACAGATGGTAATATTAAGAACAGTGTACTGGCCTGGGTCTTAATGGCAATGGGTTAATACTCAGGACTTAACTCTTATTTAAAAGCCTTTCACTGAGCCGTATCCAGTGCACAGTTGGACAAACGTCAAACAGGATATTTTTCATTGCGCTTGCAATACGTCTGTTCCACAAATATTGAATGGAATCCATCTTTTACAGAAGGTATGTTGATGTCAGTTTCTGTACTCTTGTAGCCTGCATTATCTATAACTTTATTACCTTCAACTTTAAAAAAAAAATATATATTCTTCATGATGGCAGCTGCTAAAGTGGACTCGGAAGCTACAGACACAATACTGGTAGGACATTCAACAATCTTATGCCACTGCATGATTTGGCTTTGATACCTTTTCATTTTTGTTTAATATTTTGGTGTGTGTGTGTGTGTATATAATGCATTTATTGGATTTAATCTATTTAGAATTTATACTTCATTTTTAATATTTACAGTTCTCTGTGGGATACCTTTTTACAATTTGTTTAATATTGTATAAAAGGTAATGATATAGTAATTTTTGATATCAATTCCCTCCTCGGTTTCTGAGATTTTGTAGGTATATTTTAGAAAATACTTTTGTCATTTAGAAATAGTAATAATTTTTCTGTTAAGAATGTGACAAATCAGTGTGTTTAAGAAAGCTGATAGTTTTTTGTTGAAAGTAAAAACAGTCCGTCTAACACTTGTAATTGTTAAGCTTTGATTACGTTCATTCAACAGGAAGTTCCTGACTTGAGTTACTCACAGCGTAGACAAATGGACGAACAGAGCTGCATCTTGAGTCCTGCTAAATCCACACCTACCGGTTAGGACAGAAAAACAAAAATATGTTTTACATTGTATACTTTCTTTTGTAGATTGTTGTTTCATGCCCTGCTCTCCACAGGTTCTTGCACTGAGAAAAGATACCTTGAAGACCCACGAGTGTCATTGCCTGGGTTTAACTACCAGGTGCTGAATTATGAATTGTTTTGCATCTGCACAGTTGCTGTTAAGAAAGATAAATGATGTCTTATCTAAACTGGACCTTTTTGTCTTAGGAACCAAGCTTCAGTAATCACCATGGCTCTGCACCTCAAATCTCTGTAACGGAAAGTACTCCAGATAGAGGCAGGAAGGTTCTGTCAGTGACCACACAGCAATTACAGGTTCCGCCTGAGCATGAGTGTTCCAGTTCCAATCAGGTCTGTATTGTTTTGCAATATCACAATAGTTGCTGCAACTGTCATCTAGATATATTCTTCTGACTTGATTATGTGTTGGCATATGTTCCTTACCCTCATCTTAATTGGATCTTTCCCATGCTGTTTGTGTCTAACAGACACAATCACCTGAAGAACAAGACAAGTTCATGACTATGATCAGCAATGCCCAGCGTGGACGAATGGATGATCAGCGATGTTCCTTGAACCCAAGCAAGAGTGCACCCTGCACACCTCAAAATACAGAGAGAAAGTCTGTTGCAAGCTCATCAAATGCAGGTTAAATATAAATGACATCATCTGTATTCAAGTATCTGAAAGTGGTAAAGTGCGTTAAGTGTCAGGATTTAATCTTCACTGACTCAGGTTTGGGTTTCCAAAATTAATTGTTTAATTGTCTGTTTCTCTGTTTTATGTCTTACCACGTCAAGATCAAGACGCATTTTTAAACCTCCTCGCCAACACTCAGAGCGAACGGCTTGATGACCAACGAGTGTCTCTTCCTTCATTACCAGGATTACAGAACGACAAATCCACATCTAACTCTGAAACAGACTCAAGCTACTTATGTTACATGGTTTCTAAAGTCCAAGTAAGTTGTACATATCTTGTCATTGTTAGTAGATAATATGCGTAGGGTTTGGAATATTTTGCAAATCCATAGTTGTAATGTTCACTATTTTGTAAGATTTCTGCTACACAGTGACATCATGAAGCCAACATTAGCTCAATCTGTCATGGGCAGCATTTAAACAGTGTACCTCTGAATTGGATGACAAACATAAACCTAAGTTATTTCCATTAATTTTTAGGGATCCAGGATGGATGACCAAAGATGCTCATTACCCCAAATCGTCACCCCAGAACCTGAGCGTGCATCAAAAAATGATGCGTCAGGGATTCCACAATCAGCCTCCTTTTGCATCACCTCAGATATACAACAAACTAAGGACAAAGATAAAACATCTCAAAATCAGGTACATACTTACATTTCTTGTCTTTTTATTAACAATTTAAATGCTGTATGTTTACTCCATAGGTTTTTTTTTTCTCCATCTAGTCCTTAAATCCAGCACAGCAGGAAGATTTCTTTAAAAAGATTAGTCATGCCCAACAGAGGCGAATGGATGATCAGCGCTGTGCCTTAACAATTACCCCAAGTCCCAAGTTAACACCCAAACACGAGCCGACTGAGAAAGCGCTACCTCAAGGTTAAAGTCTTATCTATTTAATTTACTTTTTTTTTTTTTTTTCAGTTTTTATAGGTCTCATTTAATTTGGACCTTGCTTTGGACCTTATTTTGAATGCATTTCATTCAAACGTTAATGTCCCCTTTAACCATTATTGTTATAGATTCTGAAGCATTTTTCAACCTGGTGGCCAATTCTCAAGGCCATCGTCTTGATGACCAGCGAGTGTCCCTGCCTTCATTGCCAGGAATACAGAATGGAGGAACCAACTCAACTGCGGAAGACAGGGATGCGAGCTACTTGTGTTACATGGTCTCCAAAGTCCAGGTTAGTCCATTACATGCTGTAAAATCATGTGAACACAGTTATGAAAAATGTTTGATAGTTCTTGTTATTTAAATCCAGAGAATTTATTACAGATGTGGAGTACTGTTTATCGAACAACACATCTAATTATTTTGTCCAGCCTCATAGATGTAAACATAACTCTTCCTCAACAGGGCTCAAGGATGGATGAGCAGAGATGCTCTGCACCCAATCTCTTCCAGAATTCGGGTACCCCATTTTCTCAACGCAAAGATCTTGACTCAGAGACTGATAAAGTTCTCCAGAGGTCTGCCTCTCTGAACCGTGGGAGCACAAAACCACGACAGGTGAGACACTGCACAGCACAGCTTATAGTCTATAGCAGGGGTCACCAACCCTGGTCCTCGAGATCTTCTATCCTGCATGTTTTAGATGTTTCCCTCTTCCAACACACCTGATTCAAATGATAAGCCTATCATCAAACGCTGCAGAAGCCTGATAACGACTGTCAGGTGTGTTGGAAGAGGGGAAACATTCTAAAACATGCAGGATAGTTGATTTCGAAGACCAGGGTTGGTGACCCCTGGTCTATAGTCTACGAATTAGTTTTTGTTATTATTTGAGTCTTTCAATATATATGATAGCAAACAATACAACTTTATAAAAAAATGGTAATTGTTGGCTGGTTTATATATTTCTATTTATTTATTTTCTTTTCTTTTTTATATTTTAGGAGGCATCTCCAGCTGAGCAGGAGCAGTTCCTTAAAATGATGAGTCACGCACAACGTGGACGTATGGATGAGCAACGTTGCTCTTTACAGCCCAGCAGAAGCACACCTGCTACACCCACACACAATGGAAGTGCTTTAAATAACATGCCTACAGGTCAGAATAACACACAGAACAAGAAGGTCAACTATATGTTTGCATGTGTTTGTAACATGCCACCGGAATGACCACTGACACTCTGTCACAGGTGCAGAAGCAGATGCATTCTTCGAAACCATTGTCTCCAGTCAGGCCCGACGACTAGACGATCAGCGTGTGGCACTTCCTACCCTGCCAGGAATAAGTGGAAAGACTAATGAAAAGGTAAATAGTTGTAATACAAAGACTGCAATCCCGCTAGATTAATTTAAAGTATTATTTGTGTAGACACAATAAGACTAGGTCACAATATGAGTAGGGTTGAAATTTTTGGTAAAAATGGGTTCTTGTTATTTTACACCGCCGGGGTAAATAGAATCTAGAGCGTGTATTTTGAGGGGCACATTTTTGCACTTAAGTTGTAATGTAATGGGAGAGCTTCTCACAGCAAATCCATCATTCTGTTCCCAACAGAAACAATGATTTATGGAGACACGATGGCAAAGTATGGCCCCTTGTTCTAGGGTATAATTTATTTGTATTTTATGTGAAGAAAAGAGTATTTTTGCATGATCATGTCTGTCTATTAAACACCCCTTGACTACAGTTGATTGTCATCTGCTATATTATAATAAAATATTTGACAGATCATCTTCCTATTTTTCTTCTGCTAGACTGCTACCCCACAAATCACTGTGACCAAAAGTACACCAGGAACATCAAAGAAGAACGTCACTACTTGCACATCTCACCCCCAAAGGGAATCAGCAGAAAGTGGTTCCCCTAGAGTCATACCCAAGTCTGCCTCATTTACCCCTGAGACACAGTATCAAAAGATGATGAACCCCCAGACTCAGGCAAGTGTGGCACCTGAATAAAAATATTTTGAATGAGTCTTAACTTTCTTTTAATGCTGACTACTCTTCACTCATCTCTAAATCCTCACTATCTATCATGTATTTCTTTAAAGACCTTTAAAAGCATTTTAGACTCAGCTTTATCATCATTCGGTACATGATAGAATGAAATATAGTTATCCAGGTCTCGGTTTTGTAGCAAAGAAGATAAAAGGATCAAATCTAAATAAAATATATAAAAGGTAAAATGTGCAAACAAACTAAATTTTACAAGATGTTATGGAAGAAAAATGTTGCTGCTTTACAAAATCTCTGGTATGGTCTATTTTCTCCTTATTTGCCTCCTGTACCAATCTTTTATTCTACTTTTGCAATCTTTTTTTTTTTTTTTAACGTTGCATTAATGTTATAAGTGTGTTTTACTTGTAAAATTTGTTGTTGCCATTTTCACTCATCTTACATCTCAATGGGACCCTCTTGGATAAATAATGGTTAAATAAATAAATAAATCTGTGGGATAATGACCGCACCACTTCCCTTTGGTATTAGCCTTATTTATTAGAGACTGTGTGTTTCTTTCTCGGAGCATGTTTCAGTTTGGAGGTTAAGGTGGGCAAATCCAGTCTTGGAACTCTTTAGTAATGAAAGCAGGATGAAAAAATGTCAACAACACTTAGGAATATGTAAAAATCTTTTCTTTCAGGTGACATTGAAGGTATCAATGAGCTTCTCACCACAGCAGGTAAGCTTTACCGTAGCAGGTGTAGATAAGTGGGAATGTTATCATATATGCTTGCTTAAAGCAGCATATTACTTTCATCACAATTTTTTTTTTTTTTTTTTCAAATTTGTAAAACCCGAGTGATGGCCTAATTATTACTAGTCCATTAGTCTTTCCATGCTTATGCACCTGAATCATTTTCCTCATGGTGAACAACTTCGAGGATGACTCCATCCTAAACACAGTCCGCTTGTTAACATAACAAATGGAAATGTCACCTTTTTGGAAATTTTGTTGCAAAGTGCATTGTGGGAAGCAAAAAAAATGAGCCAGATTGCTACAATGTAAAAATTATATAGTCCACCAGGGTTGTTTTAAAGAATGAGTATAGTTAGTGGATGGAGGTAAAAGTGACATTTGAGTTCAGCACTAACGAAGAGACAGCAAAATTGCTGCTGCGTGGAATTCCCATTCCCACAATGCACTTTGTGACAAAATTTCTGAAAAGGTCCGAGTAACGTCTCGTTTTGTTATGTAAACATGCGGACTGTGTTTATGATGGAGTCATCGTCGAAGATGTTCATGATGAGGGAAGTGATTCAGGTGCCTAAGTATGGAAAGACTAATGGATTAGTAATAATTAGGCGATTACTGAGGTTTCAAAAATAAAAAAATAAATAATTGTGATGAAAGTCATATGGTACTTTAAACCGATATCTGTTTCATATGGCAAAGGTGCAGGAGAACGCTGACCAGCAATGCCTATTTCCGGAGCTCTTCCTCACTGTCGGAGCCCCTGGAGATAACCTTGTAATTCCTCTCAGCCCAGGACCTGGCAGACCCCTTTCTCTCAGTTTAAACCTTGTTCCAAAAGAAGGTGTAAGGTCCAGGCACAGTTCTCCACACCGTGCCAAGAGTCCAAGGAAAGCCCACTCAAGGCCGTCATCTCCTAAACCAGGTGCAACAAGTCCCCATAAACAGGGGATGCCTCTGTCCAGATCTATCAGCCCTGATGAAGACTACTTTTCTCTGATTGAGAAGGTCCACACAGCACAGATGCAGATGGGAATGGCTCAAGGAGGAAAGGCCAGAGAAAAGGCAGCACAAGGAAGGGGAAAGGGTGGTGGAAGGAAAGATAAAAAGGATAATGGAAATAAACATTAGTTAACTATCTATTAAAAAAATAAAGTGTGACATGACAGAACATATTTACTGAACAAATGTATTTTTGGTTTTGATGTAGTTTTCATGTATATTTAATTCTAATAATATTGATAATTGTAAAAATTTTCTGAAGTAGAATTCACATTTGTTTGCTAATATCATAAAAGGATGATAATAACTTAAGAACTTATTTATTCATGTATTTTTCTTCTTTGATTGTGTAATATTTCAGATTCACATCTAGTCTCTTGTTTCACACTCAGTGGTTTGAGAAGTCAGTACTTTGTATTTTTTCAAATGTAAATACTGTAAAGATGAAGGTGGTGTTTAAAATATAAATGCAAAAGGAAAAAAATTATTTGGTATGTTGGAATGTGTGAATGTATAGCAATAAAGACAGCAATAAGCCAACAAATTGAATCAGTTATTTATTTACCATTTCATTCGTAATAAGTGTAACTGAAAAATGAGCAGACCGATTGTAAACTAAAGGCAGAACCTTGTAAAACAAACCTTAGAAAGAAAGGAAAACCAACCACACGACTTGTGTTTTTTTAAATTTTTTAATTTATTGAAGATTTACACAAGAACTTTCCTAAGGGACCCATATTATATGGCTTCTGTTGATATGCCTCATGGATCAGAAATCTCATTCAGCAGAGTCGCTTCCCTGAAAGAAAGGAAGAAATAAAGATAAGTAATACTTGCTCTTACTTATATACAACATTAAAATGTAGGCTACTAATAACTCAGAATTTTTGTTTTTACATACAGATACTGATATAATTGACATATAATTAATATGATATAATTTTATATGCCAATATTTACTTTGAGCAGTGAAAGACAGAAGTTGCCCATAAATATGAGAACTTATTATTAGTACAATGTATTAGATGGAAAAACAGATCAAGTGTGCTAATTCATGAGACTGTTGGAAGACTATGATGACAGTTACCTTTCCAACATCACGGCTCTTGGCTCTCAGCTTGTTGACCTGAGACTCAGCGATGTCTGCACGCTCCTGAGCTTCCTCCAGTTCGTGCTGAACCTTCCTCAGCCTGGACATGTGAGTGTTGGCTGCCTCCTCCTGTAAAGTATTTGGAGTTATGGGAATCTGTAACTTATTTGCAACAATTAAATGTGATATAATCAAATAGTGTAATATCAGGATTACAGTCATGAACTGCTTTTGACAAGAATTGAACTTATACTTACAGCCTCCTCAGACTGTCTCTTGTAAGCTTTGACTTTGAGCTGCAGCTTGTC
>JAPTGW010000027.1:31242826-31256150 GCA_029814545.1 Apogonichthyoides opercularis
TTTACTTTTTTTTTTTTTTTTTTTTTTTTTTACTGCAGATTTACATCATTTATAAGTATATACAAAATACATACTGTCCATTTACCACTATCAGGGTCATCTTCACAACCCATATCGCAGTAGACCTGGACAGGGGAGGTTGATCCTGCTGGGTAGATACTATAAACCCCACTGTGACCAAAACCCCTATTGTACAAATCACTGCAATCAACTGGAAGAAACACAGGGGAGCAGAGTGCCCCTGGGATCAGCAGTAGAAAAACTATAAAAGCCTGCAATCAAAAACAAAAAACACAAGAGAACCTTAAGTTAATATTTTGAAATGACAAGTATTGTGCATAAATATATACATAAATAATTAAGCACTAAAATAAACTCACCATAGTTGTTGAATGAGTGGCACAGCTTTTTGGTGGCTAAACTAGCAGCTTGATGCAATAATTTGTACTTAGAAATTAAACCCTTTGGGCAAACTAGACTTAAAATGGGGCAGCAAAAGTCATTGAGGGTGAACAATCTCGTCTGTGTACAAATACATGTGCTATTGAGGTCTTCTTGATTTTCTTGAGGCTGCATCTCCACTTACAGCAGCTGCTTATTGCAGCTAAAAATAAGACAAGAGATATCACTGTGTCCTTTTTCAGAAGGATGGGTGTGTAAGACAAAAAGTGCAGGCTATTTTAGACTTCTCTTTCTGTCCTTTTTAAGCTTGTTCTTAACACTATAAAAAAATTGGATGGACATAACATGTTACATTTAGATTTGTGCTATTTTCAGAGCAGTTTGGATTGTAAAATAGATTGCACCATATATATTTGAAACTTCTGTTGGTGCTGGTGTGTATTGGACTATAACGCTTCAGACGTGAAAGTAAGAAACCATTTTCTTTTTTTTTTTAAACTGTACCTGGATAAGGGGACTTGAATTAATGAATGTCCTCCTTTCACATATGAAAAAATTGAACACAAGGACACAAAATGTAGTTCCCTACAGTTTTTTTTTTTTTTTTTTATTATAAGTAAATAATTTTACAACTTTTGCCTGTAGAAAGAAGACTGACTGTGGAAAGTCTTTATGTACAATGATTCTGAACTACTTTTAAACAAGTATAGAAATTAATAATGATAGAAAATATCTATGACTGTTCTAACAACACAAGACCAATAAAATATCAGTCACAGCCTCAGCTTCAAATAATGCTAAATGAAGTACATTTTATTTTTGTCCTTTTTAGTACATAATCATTTTAGAAACATAAGACTTCTTAAGCAAAGAACTACCCAGAACAATCATATTTACAAACAGAAGTGGGGTGGTTGAAATGTACAAAACACTTAGTGCGACCTGGTGGTGAAACTGAAAGACCAGATATGAACAAAAAAACAAAAAACAAAAAAAACAACCAACCAACCACAAACAAATTACAATCTGAAATGAAATGTAATGAACATATTTCCCAGGTCTGACAGAACAGTAACTGTTTCTATTTAGAACAGGATAAAACAACAAAGTGAAAGTCTAACTCAGTCTATGACACAACTACGGGTAGTGCTAGGGCACCACACTAGTGATGTCCTGCCCATTTTGTTCATGATGCCACAAAATAAAAATGTCATCTACAATAATCAAATGGCTTTTGAATGCCCATGGTAAGTTGAGGATCTCATAGTTTCACATCATTGTGGGAAAAGAGCCAGCCAAGGTGTTAGCTGGACCACTGGAGGTGTCATCCTAGATGTGTTTGAAAAAGGTGAGGATACAGCACTACATAGTAGTGTTCTTTCCTTCACTCTCTACTAACAGGCAGCTTACGATGCAACTCCATGGCCCCTAGACTATAAACTGCTGTAGATGCAGGGAACTGTCCTACTGCATACCATAAAACACCTCCCTGAGGAGTGACAGGGCATAAGCAGTTGTAGCCCAGTAGCCACACCCTCACACTGACATCACCACAGACACTGTACCAGAGGTGAGGTGGAAGTCTTAACAAAACCTCAACTGCCATAGGTTGTCTAGGAATGTTTAATTTGGTCCAGTCAAGGACAGAGGGATCAACTAATTAAATTTCTAAATGCCTGTCATCTGGGTCTAGTCTGTGTTTAACAGTGCTGAAACAGCATTCAAGCTAACAAATACAAAATGTTTGCAGGGAAGAGTGATATAAAATAGCAGCTGATAAGCATAGCTTAGTACATCTGAAGTGACGTTAAAAATGTATCAATGGATTCCACAAATATACAGAGTATAAAACAAACTGAAAAAAAAAAAAACTAAAAGGGCAGTGACAGGTGGATTTTACATGCAAAAAAAATGCTCTGTGAATGAACACAAGCTTTATGACTGATGTTATCAAGGCTGGCAGTAGAGCTGGAGGTTACAGTCCTCTAGAAACAGAAAAACGCTACATTGAAATGGGTGTGCTACATCTAAAACATTTACTCTGTTTATTTTGACAGGTCATAGGGAAAATGTCCAGAAATTAAATGCCATCCATATGCTATAATTATGCACTGTAGTATGTTGTACCTGACCCACACATGCCCTACGGGCTGGTCACTTGAAGTGCTTCAGAGACACCCATCTACATTCTTATTCATAATACTCATACGGAAAATAATTACCACAATTCATTCAAATCAGAAAATATCACTACTGCTGAGCAACTCTTAATATATATTTGCTAAAACCTGGTTAACATCTTTACCAGTTTTTGTTGGCCTAAATAAATATAATCAGGTGAAAATTCCTCTTTCAGTTAACTGGCCTGAATGAAATGTTAGATTCCTTGTACACCACTTGCCGCAATGGCTAAACAGAAATATAGGGTTTTTGTTTTTTTTTTCTTTTTCCAAAAAAGGGAGGGGGGGGCACATTATGTGAGAAGCCAGGACAGAAAGATGGTAATCCACCTAAAAAGCAGTTCAGAGATAAAAACAATAAATAAAAATAAATGAATTCCCTTCAACATTTTACTTTTTTCTCTTATCTACTTTTAAATGTTAGTTTTCAGGAAAGCATTCCTAAGTCTTTGAAATGAAAGACTTGGTTTTCTTCATATATTTTTTTTTTATAATAAAAAACAAGTCCATCTGTGACAGAATTACTTCATTAAATTGCCTGTTGTTTTTCCAGACAACACACATTTCCCTTTACTTTTTTCTCTGCAATAATCACTAGCAGACGGTCCTCATGATAAACAGTCAATCCAAATCCAATGAAAATCTTGGAAACAGGCTGACACATAAACACAGACAGGCCCGAGAGCCAGTCCAAAAATTATTTTACCCCAGGTCCTTTTTCATACAGGAGACATGGGATCTTTACGCAAACACCTGCCTCTTGCCGTTGGCCTCTGGAATTTGGGTAATTTGGGTCTGGGCATTCCCAGCAACTGCTGGGCTGGGGGTGGAATCTGACCAATCAGAGACACAGTGAGGAGAGGGGCTAGACCAGGGCTCAGGAGACTCTGGGGATGGTGTCAGATAGGGGTGCTCACTGGGCAAATGGAGGTAATGCTTGGGTGTGGCATCTAGTGCGGAGGAGTAGCTGTGCTGGGAGGGAGGGGTAGGATAATCCTCTGTTCCTGCAGTGCTTCCACTGGCCTGGGAGGGCAAAGCCTGGGTAGGCTGGGCCGCTGGTGTGGCTGCCTGTGGGGGTTGAGCTGAAACTTGTTGTTGAGATGGCTGAGGCATCTGCTGTGGTTGTTGCTGCTGGAAGAATGATGGTGTGGGCTGTGCAGTCTGGGGTGTTGGTGGGCTTGAGGTGGCAATGCGGGCTATGCTTTGCTGGCTGGGGATGGTATGGTTGATGAGCTGCTGTTGCTGTTGCTGTTGTTGCTGCTGCTGCTGCTCAGCAATGGAGGGCAACTTGACTGGGCTGATAGTTGGTGTGGATGTAACAGGTGTGGGCTGCAACATAGTACTACGATACATCTGCGGTTGGTGCATCAGCATGTTCTGCTGCATTGCTGGGCTTTGGGGGTGCATGCCGGCTTGGCTGTTGTGCACCAAATTCACCACCTGCTGGCCACATTGGGAAGAGGGAGGCATCCGACTGTGCCAGTCAAAGGGGACACTGACTGGACTGACCATGCCCATATTAATCCCCATCTGACCTGAACTCAGCACGTAACCATGGTTAACATCAGAAGCCATGGATACACGTCCTTGCAAGGACATTCCTCCAGCCCCCAGGTCATTGAGCTGTGCCAGAGACACAGCAAAGGGGCCTCCTCCGTCCATCATACTAGTATGTACCATAGGGGTGTTTGGAACAGACATGGATGAGTGGAAGAGCCCGGGTGATGGCATGGCCACTGGAGAGGTGGGGTTGGTGATGTAGCCAGCATTGCTAGCTCCCCCATGGGGTGAGTCCAGTGAGTCGACAGGGGACAGGGTAACTGAGCTTTCCAGTAAAGCACTCTGCATGTCCAAGGTCAGCTTCTTATTGCGTGCTTTCACTGACTCCTTGAGACTGGTAGTATGTTGGCCTCCCAGGACACCCTTTGCCCCAGGTCGACGATTCTTCTTGCCTTGTGGGGTGTTCTTCAGACTGGGCAGGAAAGCACTGGGAGGGCACATGAGAGGAGACAGCGTATGTCCCCCAGGGAGGTGGTGTCCAGCCCCTCCATGGCCTTGAGGACTTCTTACTGTATTGTACTCATCAAGAAGCTGCACAATATCATGGTGCATGCGCTCCTGCGCGATGTCCCTCGGCAACCTATCCATGTGGTCTGTGATCTCTCTGTTTGCAAAGTGAGCCAGCAGCACCTTCACAGCCTCACAGCTGCCCTCACGAGCAGCAAGGAAAAGAGGGGTCTCCTCCTGAAAAGACAAAGAGTTCATTAGATATAGCTGTATCTCTCTAAATCATTCAGATCCAAAATTTAGTTAAAATGGATAAAGTGGATGACATGCCTTCAGATCTTGCATATCTTTGTTTGCACCATTCTTCAGCAGGGCAACAGTGGCATCTACATTATTCACTGCAGCAGCCCAGTGCAAGGCTGATTTACCTAAAAGAGATGACAAGCACTAAAATTACATTTCTGTTATTAATAAATATAATCCAATCTGTTAAAAAAATAAACAAACTTACCCAATTCATCAACTGCATTGACATCAGCATGACAAGTGATGAGCTCCTCCACCATACCCTCCACTGCCAATCTAGCAGCCAAGATCAGCGCAGAGGAGCCATCATACATACGGGAATCGAGATCTGTAGCCCGGTTTCGAATTAAAATCTAGGAGGAGGGACAAATATATGTCAATAGTGATAGTGTACAGTACATGAATGTATCTCATTTAATTCTACTGGTGATTAGCAAAAAAGATTGCATGTAGTAGGGTGATCACCTGGAAAACACCCTGTGCATCTGCTGCTACTGCAGCATGTAGTGGAGTACGTCCTGTGTTGTCCTGAGCATTGGCATCTGCCCCTGCATCCAGAAGCCTCTTTGCAGCATCAGCACGAGCATAACGTGCAGCCAGATGGAGTGCTGTTTCACCAGTACGATCTGTTTGGGCAGCAAGAGATGCGCCCTGATAGATGAGGTCAGAGATGATGTTGGCTGAACACTCCTCAGTCTCATCTTCTTCTGCTACCTCAGACTCTAAGCCACCTCCGCAAAATGATGCCAGCATCAGAGGTGTAAAACCATCTGGTGGAATTTGAAAGCAGGCACAGTTAAGTATCTATTATAGTTGCAGAAATCTCAGTTCCAATGTTAAAAAATAATTTCATTACTAACCTGGACCACGAACATTAACGTCCATGCAGTCACTTTCAAATTCTCCTTGAGGTGGTGTGAGTGCCATGGTAGGAGGTACACGGATGTCAGCGGCTGCAAGGTGATGTTGTGTCCATTGCCTGCTGTCCACAGCATCTTCACTGTCTGACAGCATACTTGGTTCTTCAACCTGAATTGACAACACAAGAAATGTTTCTTTATTATACATTTTAAAAATAGTTGTAATTCTGTACAATCTTGTTTGGACATTTTTAATACAAAGTAGTAGTGTAATTGACCTTGAGCCTTTTTGCCTCTGGGCAGTCAGAGTCCATCCACTGGTCACTGTGATCTCCAAGAAGTGACTCCTCCACATTTTTTGGCATGTGTCTATTTATAGAAAAAAATAATACAAGGTTGTAAGGAATAACATGGAATCAAAATCCATTTTCCAAACATTCATAAATGACGCTGTTAGTGTTAATATCTGCCCATGAATACATACTTCATTCCCAAAGCATCTTGACCCACAGGCTCCCTGCGGTTCTTGTTGCTGCTGGGTTCCTTTTTCAGGAAGAATCCTTCAGGGAACCAGAGGGTACTATGTTCTCGCTTCCGGCGAGCAATCAACATGCCAATCACAAGGATGACCAAAAGGAAAAGAGAAGCTATTCCAACTAACATGAGCTTGGCCCACTGTGGTATGACAGTTTCATCTATAATTGGTTCACCTGTGATAAGAAAAGAAAACAGTAATGATATATATGTGCTCATATATGTTATCATGATTACTGGGTGTTAATAACCACTAATCTTACTAGTTTTCAGCTCTACTCACCACGGACTTCTTTGAGAGGATAAGGAAAGCGAAGCATTTCCACAGCGGACAGGGCTCCAAGGTACTCTGCAGCGTTGTTTGCTGAGGGGAAACAGTCTTCTGAGTCCTGAGCGCAGAGGCGGTTGTCTATTTCCAGGTAGACTATAGAGCTACAGAAATATGGAAAAGACAAAGAAGAATTTAATTTTATGAACAACCAGCAAATATAAAAAGTAGAGTTTATTTTCTGTCTGTCTGACTAACCCGATGACCTCCTGTTGAGGTTGCAGCTCCCGCTTCAGTCGTGTGCTCCGGCGCATGTAAGGCCGGATCATAGCTTCTCCATTATTATCCAGCCGGAAGCGCAGTGTAGTGTGTAGAATAGCGCTTAACTTCTGAAGAAAAGCTGTGCGGGTGCGGAGAAGTTGCTCTGGTGGTAGGAGCACTACCAAAACCAAGACACCATCAGCAAGTTCCTCTGGAACCTTCTTCGCACAATCCAAGCCATCCCAGCCACACTCTTCCACATTGCAGCCCTGGTCACACTTATCATCGGCATAATGAGCGATACAGTAGGACTCATACAACGGACTGGAAAGGACACAAACAGAAAGGTCAGCTCAAGTTTCCTCAGGAGAAAATGTAATAAAATAGGAATAAATTAACAGTAAAGCAAACTCACTTGCAAACTTTCTCTTTTTTGCAGTCAAAGTTGTCATAGAGACAGTCAGCGTTGTTGCAAAAGTCATCACACTGGCTGTTGTTAAAGAGACGCCAGCAACGAGGATCTTTACACCTTGCCCATGGGTTTACAGCTAGAGAGCAGTCCCCGCCATCCCACTGACAGGCAAATGAGTTGCATTCCTTGTCGCAAACACCGTCATTGGCTTTACCATGACAGTCAGCCAGAGGGCATGAAGGTGGGAGTGGTTCAGGAGGTGCACTGATCTGTTCACAACGTTTGCCTTTCCATCCACTAGTACACTGACAGTGGAAGAAGGGAAAGCTTGTCTCTTCTGTGCAAAGCCCTCCATTCCGGCAGGGCTGAGAGGAGCACCCATCATTAGTTCGGTGTTGACATTGGGGCCCACCATAACCTGGTAGGCAAGTGCAACGGGCTCCTCGTGTAGTAAGTGCACAGCTTCCTCCATTGTAGCAGGACAGCTCTCGACAGGACATGCTTCTCTCACAATTAGGGCCAGTATAACCCTGCAAGTAAAAATACATTCTGCATTTAAAATATGCTTTCAGTGAACAAGTAACAGTGGACATTCAAGAAAACCTGACATTAATAGACAATACAACAATTTAGTGATTAAACATTTAATGTGACTGTACACTTACAAGTTGACAAGTGCAAGTGTATCCCATTGCAGAGCTGCTAGACACAGAGCAGGCTCCTCCATTCTGACAAGGCTGAGATTCACACACACTGAATCTGCTTTGGCACCTTCGACCTAAAAACAACAACGTCTTAATTGTAAAACTCAAAAGCGTGAGTATTTTACACAATGAGTGTACATTAATAGATTTCTAACCTGTAAAGCCAGGCTTGCAGACACATTGGTAGTCATTGGGCAACTGAATGCAGTCAAAACTGTTTGAGGGACTGCAAGGATTGGAGAGACACTCATTTATGTCTCCCTCACACCTTTCGCCTGTGAATCCTGGAGGACAATTGCAACGATATCCGCCAACTCTGTCCACACACGTGCCATTGTTCAGGCATTTGGGAGGAGCATTTCGCAGCCTCAGAGATGGAGCACAGTCATCTTCATTGATCTCACAGAGAACACCTTTAAGAGAGATGATTTGTAAATACTGATGTATATCTAATAGCTTTAGAGCAAACAAAGAAGGTTCTTTAGGAATTTGTGTTTTTTCTTAAATTTGTGCTTGCATACCTAATGTGCCAGGGGGGCATGAACAGATGTAATGCCCCACCAAGTCGATACAGGTGCCTCCATTCTGGCAAGGATGAGACTGGCACTCATTGATCTCTAGTTCACAGTTCTGTCCTGTAAAGCCTGGCATACACTAGGATGATAAACAAATAATAATCAGATATTTTCCATGCAATTGTGACAAATCAATGTGTGAAAAGTGTCTTTACTAAGATTTGACAGAGAAGCACATATTTTTGACAAATTAATGAACTCACGTCACATTGGTATCCTCCCACATATCCCCTACAGGTGGCGCCATTGCGACAGGGTTTGTCCTCACATTGATCTACTTGGCTTTCACAATAACTGCCAGTGTAATCAGCAGGACATTTACAGTAATGGGCATTCCCTGTGTTGACACAGTGACCGCCATGGTGGCATAACTCATCTGTTTGAAGCCCTGGTAAAAAATAAATAAATAAAAAGTTTTGGAAATAATTGTATGTTTGAGTTCTGTGTTACAACACCATGCAATCAAATTTCATAGGTTCAGAATGTAAAAATACCTCTCTGGCGAGCAGCCATCTCACAAGACACTCTGGGGATGTCACAATAACGTCCAGACCAGCCACCAGTACATTCACAGATATATGAAGCATCCTTTTGGCGACAGCGCCCTCCATTTTGACAGGGAGAGGAGCGTCTGCACCAGTCAACTGGTGTCTAGGTGCACAACAGATATTTGGAAATATGATAAACTTTTACTGAACTAAACATACATTGTGTGTATGAAGATTCCAAGTTTTAACTAGTGATATGCTTTAACAGTCCATGTGTTTACCTGACAGCGGTTTCCAGTGAAGCCCTTGGGGCAAGAGCATCGAAAGGACTCCAGGCCATCCTGACAGATGCCGCCATTGAGACAGGGCTGGGAGTCACATTCATTGACCTCATACTGGCAGTGAGAGCCAGTGAAGCCTGAGCGGCAGGTACAGGAATAGCCATTGATTTTGTCTGTGCATGTCCCTCCATTGAAACAGGAACTATGGATAAAAGCAAAATATGCATTTTTAATTTTCAAGTTTTATCAATTTCAGTAATTATACAGATGTGAACATGAGTAGGATGATGCAACATGTGATGTCCCTATGATCTGACCTTTCAGTGCAGTCAGGTATGTTGGTTTCACAGTGGATGCCAGTAAAGCCAGGCCGACAGGTACAGGTGTATGAGTTGACATAATCTGTACATGTTCCTCCATTTTTGCATGGGGAACTTTGGCATTCATTAATTTCTAGAGCACAGCGTGGCCCTGTGAATCCTGGTAGGCAGTTACAGTGGAAGGAATTCACACCATCTGTGCAGGAACCTCCATTTAGACAAGGATCTGTTAATGCAAAAAAAGAAAGCAGGCCTTAATTTAAATACAGAAAATGTACAACTTTAATTAATAATAGATAATCACCATGTCAGCTCATAATGCATAACTGCCCACTCACTTGGAGAACAGTCATTGATATCTGTTTCACAGGTTGGCCCTGCATATCCCGCTCTGCAAGAACACACGAAGCCTCCAAGTGTGTTGGTGCAAGTCCCACGATTCTTACATGGATTGGAGATGCATTCATTCACATCAATGTTACACAATTGACCTGAGGAAAGGGAGATGATATACATTTTATAACTTCAGCTAATAAGCTCAAATTTAACAAAAAAAAAAAAAAAAAAAGATGATCTCCAAATGAATTAGGTAACTCTTAGACAAGAACAATATTTACTGACCTTGCCACCCCGGCTGACAGTTACATTCATACCCCAAATAATCTGGGGTATGGGTACAGATGGCATGATTGGCACAAGGGTTAGGGGAGCATGGTGTGAGGACTTCAGTGCAAGTGGGTCCGCTGTATGGAAGCTCACACAGACAGGTGAAACTTGCCACACCATCCACACAAGTTCCTTTGTTCAAACAGGGACTGGATGAACACTCATTGATGTTCACTTGGCAAAGGTTACCTGTCAGAGGGGCAAAAGAAAACCTTAACACCCAGTACAGTGACTTGGCACCTATTTAATGTATCAACAGATTTAATATCCACAAATTGTGTGAGTCACTAATGAGGATAAAACTAAAGGAAGAACTAACAGAAATCTAGCCCAAATGTGCTTTTTTCATGACTACTCCAGAGGCTACTTTGTCTTCATCTTATATGGAACTCTTACCTCTGAAGCCCTGGCGACATTTGCAGGTGAAACCATTGAGCTGGTCAATACATGTGCCAGCATTCTGGCAGGGACTTGGCAAACAGTCATTCCTGTCCAGATCACAATTCTTTCCCACCCATCCAGGTTCACAGTCACAGCGATAACTAAAATTATGTGAGCATAGTAAATGTCAGGAGGTGGGAAAAGTGTCAACATAAAGAACAAATGTACAAGCTGATCATCATAAGTTTAGGAATACATTTCTTTTCCATATATAAGATTTATAACATTTCATACCCATTGATGTCATCCCTGCATGCACCATGAACACAAGGGCTGCTGCCACATTCATCCACCTGAGAGTAACAGTAAGGGGGCTTAAAACCCTCAGGACACTGGCAGTGAAAACCATTTTCTTCATCCACACATGTCCCTCCATTCCTACAGGGGCTAGAAGCGCACTCATCTATCTCCACATTACACTTAGGACCTGGAAGAAGAGATTTTCATCATCATTTATGTGGGTTTATCAACATTTTTGCTAATGATTATTTTTTCATTCCAAAAGTCTAACCTGTAAAGCCAGGTTTGCAAACACAGTCGTAACGGTTGATGCCATCTTTGCAGATTCCATAGTCACATGGGTTGCTGGCACAATCATCAAAGTTTATCTCACAGTTTGTACCTGTATTGATAAAGAAGTTGTAAAGAATTTCTAAACTATGGTTGTAGAAATACAACAAATACAATAACAGCTGGGCTTTTTTATTTGTCCATATAATCAATATATATCAAAGAGAAAATAAAAATATACAGTACATTTAGTTTACAATTAGGCAACATCTGCAGATTCATGTAACAGTCTTTAGTCAACATATAACACATATCAACATATATAGTAAAGTAAGCCTATATGTTTATTGAGTTTATTCTTTTACCTGAGGTACCATGTTGGCACTGACAGATGTACTTGTTGACCAGATCCACACACTTGCCTCCATTTTGGCAAGGGTTGCTATGGCACTCATTGAGCTGGTTCTCACAGCGATAGCCTGTGTAGCCAGCGTCACAGTTACAGGTATAGCTGGCAATGCCATCTATGCAAGTTCCATGGTGACATGGGTCAGGCTGACAGTTGTTGATATTACTCTCACAGAGCGTGCCTTCATAACCTTGAGAGGATAACATCATAAAGAGTACTTTATATTAAGACATGTATCTTATGAGGAAAAATGTAGTTTTTGTTGCATGACAATTGGATGACTGAGATGTGAGCTTTTCCTCTTCCATTATAAAATGCCTGGGGGAAACAAATTGTCCTCAGTTTCGATTCACTTAAGACAGAATGACCATTTTTATCTAATTTACCTCTTTCCCCACATCATTTGTTATCTTGTTGAACTTCCTCTGTCTGTTTCCCACTTTTTCTTTGTAAAGGCTTCTACAGTTTTGGGCTCTGATCACAGTGGTTACCCTGACAACCGTGTCTGTGTGCTAGGCAAGTGTTGGTTTGTGTGGTATGTGTATGGTGCAGTGCTGAGTTTGGCAAAGCAGTAAAGAAGGGCCCTACACAGGCCTCCCAGTCCTGCTTTTGTTCTCAGTGGCGGGGGGAACAATAGGCTGCACCACGTCAAACAGGGCCACTTCACTCAACAGAAGGGGCCCACAAACACAGGGAATACCAAGCAGCTGGCCACTGAAACAATGAGGTCTCTCCATAGGCATAGGTCCAAACAAATATATTATATATAAATGTATACACACAGTAAGTTCACATATGCAGTTGTAAGACACTTTACTGTAGCTTATCATTTTCACTGGGCTACTTTTAAAAATGGGCACAACTGAATGTAAAGGAATGTAAGTTAAGATGTAGCATAAGGTCATGTGTTTGAGTTGAAAAGATGAACAGATGTCGGGATGATGTCCAATGGTCTTTTCTTAGCAACTGCTGGTCCTCAGTGACCCTATGATCCTGAGAGTTGATGGGGGAAAGAGGGGGATTAGGGGCCTCAAGTTAGTCTGCTTGGGCAGCAGACAACTAGAGAAATAGCTGACCCCTACAAACACTGGTCTAACCCAACCCAAAAAACACAAATCTACGTTTCTGCCTGGCAAGAAAACTTCAGGTGTATAAGAGCTCACAACAAAACAATTAAGGTACAAAAGTACTTACCTTCAGCACAGCGGCACTCAAACCCATTGGGTCGGTCATAGCATTTTGCTCCATTCTGGCAGGGTGTGCTAGCGCACTCATCTATGTCGATCTGACACATGGTGCCAGTAAACCCTGGGACATGCAAACACAAAGGTGAGGGGTCAGAAGGAAAGTCCAGCAAAAGCGTCCCTGCTCAGGTCAGAGGGCAACCTTGTGTCTTCGTAGAAGGGCAGAGGTCTCTGGCTAGGTTAGTGATGATGTCTGGCTAAGGTTTAGTCTCAGCTGGTTAAGGACATGTCATCTATGCACTTGAAAAATGCAGTGGAAAGCCTATGACCTTGATATTGTTTATAAGGTGGGACTTAACAATATAATACATAAACAGCAGCTCATAAAATAAATAAACATTGCCGTCAGGGGTTATGGAGAATCTGGGGAGCTACTCTTGTAGTATGTTGTTACTTCACTTAAGGTCAGTGTTGTATAATCCCAGCTCCATAAAGTAAAAGTCCTGCCATGTATTT
>JAPTGW010000027.1:32142498-32157999 GCA_029814545.1 Apogonichthyoides opercularis
AGAACATGCAAACTCCACACAGAAAGGTCCCACCATCGACTGGTGTTGGAATCGAACCCAGGACCTTTTTGCTGTGAAGCACAAGTGTAAATAAAGGTAATAATAATAGTTTGAAATTCATTATATTCATTTTCATTACACTGTATATATCAGAAATATTTGTTAATCAAAAAGCCTCAAAGAAATGAGAAAAAGTGTTAATTACTATATTTCCTAATGAGCAGTGCCACTCTGTATTCGTGTCTTATTTGTGAAGACTGTAGATAGTAATGTTCTGGAGCCAGTGCAGCATCTGAAAAATGAATGTTCTATTTTGTCTGACATAATGTACATAATGTAATTTTCACAACTGAAAAGGAGTGGGAAGAAGTAAACACTTATTTAATGCCACCCATTCATTCATTTATTTATTTGTTTGTTTGATGAGGACAGTGCATATTAATGACCACTCAGTAAAAATAAAAACATTACTCTGTGTAAATATACCCGATTTAGCTGAGAGCTATTTTCCATCTGTAGTCCTCAACATTTAAAAACAGACTAAACATACAAACAAGACAGTGCAGTATACAACACATACCATATAAAAGTGTATATCACACAATGCCTTATTAATGCAATAAAAAACTGCCAAGACTTTTCATGTATTACAACATATCAACCTCCTGTCATTACTTTAAGTTATAAGCTAATCATGACCATCACACCAGAGGAAGAGAAAAAAAGAAGACAAAAATAACAATATTAAACAACATCATTCTTATCATTACTTTCCTTTTTTCTCCCTCATACCCTGAAACTAAATAGGAGAAAACCCACTGATATTCATACATTTTGGTTTCATATCTTAACAAAATCATCTCTTTATACCTTTGTTTAAACTTAAATATATTTGGACATTGTTATAAATCCACATTCATACTGTTCCATGATTTCATTATACAAACAAAAGCTCTTCCTTGTGTCACTCTCATGTTTTTATAAAGTTATATAACCACCTTAAATTGTGATTTTCTTCCCAATTAATAAATGTTTTCAGAGGATTCTTTGGTAACTGATTATTTTTTGCCTTAAATATAATTTGTGCTGTTTGAAAATTGATCTGAGCATTGTGTTGTAATATTTTTGATGGATGAATAATGAGTTGGTGAGATCTGACCAATCTGACAGCTAATATCTATGAAGCTACAAACTCTAATCCAATTTTCTAATATAGGTTGTAAAGGTTGTGTTTGAAAAACAAATAAAATAAATACATTAATTAATTACATTGAATACTTTAGTACTCAAAGCAGGAAAGGATATGTCAAGTTTGTGGAAATGATGCTTTTAAAATAATAAAAGCTTTTTTCTGATTATACCTGATAAATGATCGACCAAGAACAATCATAGAATCAATATACCAATTATTGATGCACTATCCAACATCTTAATGATTCATCTTCAAAACACAGTCATTTAATCCATGATATCAGCAGGGTTAAATGCATAATTGTGCCACGATATGTAATGTTAATGATAGCTTGTATGTGGTTACTGTAAAAAATATAACCGGAAATCTCCTTTGTGTAAAAACATAAACAAGATTGGTCGCTGTTAAATAATTAACCTTCAAAATAAAATTACAAAGTCATTAAAACGGAATAAATTTTTTTATTAAAATAATTTTTAGAAAATATACAGTCGTGATTCATGTGTAATTGCATTTTATTTCCCAATTAATTTGTCCCTTTGAGAGAAATCCTCGGAAATGTAAAGACGTGATGCTTTTATTTTGACAAAAGTTAAACCGGAAGTCTTCTTGGTCCGATCATAACGGAACAACCAGGCGCAACATGATGACAAGTTACCTGTTTCTACTGTTGGTAGAAATCTCAAATCCGTTCCGAAGTTGATATAGAAACAATCTTTTCGGCGATTATTTATTTATTTTTTAAATTTCTAACGGTGAGTCCGGAGCGGATTAAAAGTGAAACATGACTTCCGCTGTGACGGTGAGACATTACGGGACTAGTTAACCTAGCTAAAATCTACAAAAGGCGGTGAAAATAATTAGCTTTAGATATTAACACTGTGGGGAATAACGGCACTATTTTTGGACGTTTGGAGGATTTAACCCGGGTTAACGGTACTTGGCTGTGAAATGTTTGTTTTCCGGGCGGTTTAGTTCCTACCGTTTAAGATACAGTTACAAACCTTAACATTAAAACCTTGTGTAAAGGTACTAACGGCTGCGCGCGATCGTAAAAATGTACTTTGCCACATGAATAATGTCGGACATGGTTGAAAGTGAGTGTCTTCAGATACAGGACAGATATAATGCTCCACAGAGGTGTTGGATGCCCATACACGTCAGCACCTCCTTAGACAACGGCACTATTCATACATTTACACCACAGAGGTAAACTCCTCATCGGATATTTAAACAGTCATGGCTCTGAAATCCAGGAGACCGTGGACGACCGTGATTTTCGGCGTCTTCCTCGGATTCACCGCGTCCTCTTGGCTCATTGTGCCCCAGGTCCTGGACGGTAAACGGAAGAAGTCCGCCGTGTGTTCCTACTACGGGGATGCTGTAGTGGGTAAAGCTCCGGAGGTCTTGGGTAACACGGCGGATGTCAGAAACCGGGACAGCCCGCAGGTCAGCCCGGACGGGGACAGGGTGTTCACGGCGGGGAACAACAACAGCAGCGGCGGCGGTGGTGTGGGCGCTAACGGGACCCCCACCGGCCGGCCCAAAAGGTTCCTCTATGTCGGCGTGATGACCGCGAAGAAGTACCTGGAGACCCGGGCAGTGGCCGCCTACAAGACCTGGGCCGGTTCGGTACCCGGGAAGGTGGAGTTCTTCTCGAGCGCCGGGTCTGAAGCCGTGCACGTCCCCGTCCCGCTGCCCGTGGTGTCCCTGGCGGGTGTGGACGACTCGTACCCGCCACAGAAGAAATCATTCATGATGCTGAAGTACATCCACGACCACTACCTGGATAAATATGAGTGGTTCATGCGGGCAGACGATGATGTTTACATAAGAGGTGATTATTCTGGGACTGAAGTGTGTGTTTGTGTCCGTGAGAGACAGAGAGTGTGTTTTTGTAACACTTTATTTTAAGGTAACCATATTCACCATTAACCATTTGCTTATTGGCATACATATTTGTAAGATACTGGCTCTTTGTTAGTAATTATAAAGCCCTTATTTATACCTTTATACTGTTCACGTCAATATTCTACAAATGGCCAATAACAGCTCATAGTGAGTATAAGTTGTGCATATCAGTTGCAATCTGAACCCATAAAGACCCAAACATCTACCCCCAACCAACAGGATCTACTGATCTGAAATGTTAAATAACTGTTTATCCAGTAATCCTATCACTACATGCAAGTAATTAAGGTAAAATGCAGTTTGTCATCTTTTCATGGTCATCACATATGACCCATTTGGACGTTCAGAGGCTCCACAGTGAATGTGAAACACCATCATCTACAACTATTCACCAGTAAAACCCATGGAGTTGGATCAATGACAGTGGCTGTAAATGACTGTTTACATTCAGATACATTCAAATATATTTTGCTAAAAAGTCACTTTTTTTCCTCAGTTTTCTCTATTCTGATGTCATAACCTTTGCAGTTTTTTATGTTAGTTGATGATATATTCAATTTAAAAAGTCACGTTTCCTATTTTTTTCTGATTGGATCTAATAACCTTTGAATTTGCTCTGAGCTTTTATGAGCAACTACATGATCAGTGAATTAAACATAAAAATAGCTGATCTTAACAGAGTTAGAGAGTTAATACCTGGTCTTAACAGAGTATTTTAAGCAGTAATCAGGAGATAAGACAGAAATATAGACTGCAGCCTGTGAGATCTAAACAGCCGCACTAAATATTTCAACTAAGTTGTGAACAGCCAAAAAGAAACACATAAATTTTATACATCAGTTCCGTCACTCTTAAAACATACTCTCAGGATTTGGATCCATGCGTCTATCAAATGTTGTTTGAGGTTATTTACAGTCAAGTCAATTTTGATTTCAGTCCTTCAAAACCTTCTAGCTCCAGACTATGTTTTTGGACAACTCAGATGCAGTAGAGCCTTACCTAGTGTAAACATTTCCAGGAAAAATGGTTACAGGCTTCATGTTCAACTTAGAGGCTTGGACAGGCTGATACCCTTGTGGAAGCAGGTGATGACTGAGGGAAAGTTGAACCAGTAAAGTTGATGTTTGTGAAGAGGTTTGTTTGTAATTGTTATAGTAGAATATGGTTATCCAGAGTAAAACATTAGTAGGTGCTTTATGTTGAGGAATAAAAACTCAGTATGTTACTAATATGTAAGAGAGAAAACTAATAACACATAAGCATTTTAGTAAGTTTAGTTAAAAAAAGTGTTTTACATGATAGTAGAATAATACATTATATAATCCATAAATAATAAAGAATAGACTGTGAGTAAAATCAAGTCAAGCCCAATTAAAATGGTAGCATCGCAATAATCTAAAAGTGCTAGTAAAATGGAAAACAACATCAAAACCTGTTTATGAAGAGGGTTGTTTCATACACTTGAAACAACTTAGAATCAACATTCTAAAAACACTATTGTATAAAAGTGGATTTAAATCTATTCATTACAGATGGTCATAAATAGGCAGTTCAGGCTGAATACATGCACCTTAATATCAAGTGTTATTGATATCTTGTCTCAAACATTTACTGTGCATTAGATCAAGACTCTCTGATAAGAACCTTAAACTTTACATTTTTTTGTACAAAGACACCATTATACCCAGCCCAAGTTGACATCTAATCTCTCTCACCTCTTCGTCTGCCAGGTGAAAAGCTTGAGTTGTTCCTCCGGTCGCTGAACAGCAGTAAACCCCTGTATCTCGGCCAGACAGGCCTCGGTATGGCTGAGGAGTTGGGCAGGTTGGCCCTCGAGCCCGGGGAGAACTTCTGTATGGGGGGCCCAGGGATGATCTTCAGTAGGGAGGTGCTGCGTAGAATGGTCCCTCACATCGGTACCTGCCTCAGGGAGATGTACACCACCCATGAGGATGTGGAAGTGGGCCGCTGTGTACGACGATTTGGAGGAACGCAGTGTGTGTGGTCATATGAGGTATGCTTTTTGGATGATAAATGACAAAGAAATAATGTGAGTAAAGACAGGACATCTCACCTTTTATCCTAAAAATCATTTTCAGAAAAACATGTCTACAGCTGGTGGCCACACCACGGCTCCATATGGTCTCCATCATAGTTTTGGTGTTCACTGGGCCATTGCATAATTGGAGCATTGAAGCAAGCTGTTCGGCAGCTGTTTCATGTTGTTTTGCCAACACGGTGTTTATGGCAAATATTAAGAATATAAGTTAGCATTTCATTGGTGATTAAAAGCAAAAACTAGAATTTGTTGATCTATGGAAAGAAAAAGGCTAATACAGCAGGTGTCAGTCAACCGGTATGTATATTTTCAGGTGAATTTCAAGTATTTGAGCTACTCTATACATATTAGACCTACTACACAGCTAATTCAATATAGCAGGGATCTCTTTTTATTACTTATTTGGGAAAATCTACCATCATGCAATCACGCTACATGGTGTCATGGTGGTAATCAACTCAGGTTTTCAGAGAGCACTGTTCACAGCAGATGACAAGTCAGGATAGAGCCGCATATTTCTGAAATGATGAACAAACTATCTTCTTGAATAACATTGAGGGGTTTAGAAATATAATGAATGCCAGAGGCAACACAGCTGCCAAAGCCAGAGCCAGGAAAGAAAGCTGACAATAAACAGCCGACTGATTGTGTCGCTAATATCCTTATCGACATCACTTCATTAAGGCATGAGTGGATCTGACTTTCTGATTGGGTATTCTGTTAAATGAATGTGATGCTTTACTGTTTCCTATAGCTTATACCAGCAGTGTAGCTTCACTCTTTGAACGCCAACCCTGGCACAACACTCTCTTGGCAGCAAGAAAAAGCTAAATTAGTTTCTGTTTTGGGGTTCTGTCATTGTAAAGAGAAAAGTGTGATGATTGAGATACTCTTTCAGTAATTCTTGCTTTTTTAAGAGGAACCCACATACTGTTTTATTATTCACCTACAGACGTCCTTGGTATCTTCGAGGAATGGTGAAAAGTTTTTAAAGAGTGTGTTGTGTGCTGACCCCCAAAATCACAAAAGTACAAATAAAGCTGTGACCACTTTCAGTTTGATCTGTAATGCTTTTTGATATTACATGGCAGCAAAAACGAAAACAGACACATTTCAGGCAAGCTGAGGGCTGAAATGTTTCAGTTTTCATCTAATGCTGAGAGAAACTGAAACACATCTGGGTTTTTTTCTTTGCTGTCATGCAATATCAAAAAGCAGTACAGACTAAAGTTCAAGTGCTGACAGTTTGACTTGTACTCTAAAGTAAGCTAAAGTATACACAATGGATACTTACATGCCAGCAAGAATAACAGCAGTTTAGCAGTTTATTATAAAGAAATAATCAAATCTTCACATTTAATTATTTTAGTGCTGCTCTTTCTTTCTATTGTTAAACTATTATAGTACTGTACATTCTGGTACTTGGACCTTGTTTAGGCTCTTGACGTTGTTGTTGCTCTTATTTCCACAGATGCAGCAGCTCTTCTACGAGAACTACGAACACAACAAGAAAGGTTTTATTGAAGAACTTCACAGCAGCAAAATCCACAATGCCATAACACTCCACCCCAACAAAAAACCAGCCTACCAGTACCGACTCCACAGCTTTATGCTCAGTCGTGAGATTTCCAGGCTTCGTTACCGAACCATCCTGCTCCACCGTGAAGGTCTCATTATGAGTCAACTCAGTGATACTGAGGTCCTGTGGGAGGACCAACAACTGGGGGCCCTACCTTCCTTCATGCGCTACCAGCCCAGTGAGAGAAATGATGTAATTGAATGGGATTTCCTGACTGGCCGCCATATTTACTCTGCTGTTGAGAACAAGATGGCAAGGCAAAGCCTTGGGAATGCACTGCGGACTGCACTAGAAGACATTATAATGCAAGTCATGGAAATGATTAATGAGAATTCAAAAACACGCGGCCGTGTCATTGACTTTAAAGAGGTTCAGTATGGTTATTACAGAGTGGATCCTATGCATGGGGCTGAATACATATTAGACTTACTGCTTCTGTACAAGAAACACAAGGGACGCAAAATAACCGTACCTGTGAGGCGACATGCATACCTGCAGCAGTCCTTTAGCCGACCGTTTTTTACTGAAACTGAAGAGCTTGATGTCACTGAACTTGTGGCTGCCATCAACTCAGAATCACAGAGTTTCCTGTCTAACTCTCTCAAGTTTTTGTCACCTTTCCAGTTCTATGAATCAACCAAGGAGATGTGGGGTCAAAGCCAGAGGAAGGTAAACATCCTTGTCCCTCTGTCTGGGCGCTATGAAATCTTTGTGCGCTTTATGGAGAACTTTGAAAAAGTGTGTTTGATACCCAAGCAAAATGTGAAGCTCTGTATCATTCTCGTAGACAATGAAAGCAATCAGAACAAAGGGAAACACATGGACTTAATCGACGATTACTACAGGAGGTATCCTAAAGCCGACCTGTCCGTCATCCCTATGACCGGCAACTTCTCACGAGGACTTGCTCTGGAGCTGGGCTCCGCACAACTTGATAATGACACTCTCCTCTTTTTCTGCGATGTTGATCTTATATTTACTGCCGATGCTTTACAACGCTGCAGAGACAATACTGTCCAAGGGAGACAGGCATATTTTCCTGTAGTTTTTAGTCAGTACAACCCCAAAATCGTGTATGCTGAGAACAATCCACGGGACAACAAGTTTGTACTCACCAAGAAGAGTGGTTTCTGGCGGGACTATGGCTTTGGAATCACCTGTGTTTTTAAGAGTGATTTACTAAAAGCTGGAGGCTTTGATACGTCAATCTTAGGCTGGGGACTGGAAGATGTAGATTTGTTTACAAAAATGATCAATTCTGGCTTGAAAGTGTTACGTAGTCAAGAACCAGGAATTGTCCACATTTATCATCCTGTTCACTGCAACGCCAGCCTCGAGCAGAAGCAACACAAAATGTGCCTTGGGTCAAGAGCAAGTACTTATGCATCGACAATGCAGTTAGCAGAGATGTGGCTGGAGAAACACATAGAGGTGGGGTATAACAGAACGGCATCCTGACACTCCTGCCCTTTTGGACTCATGCAAGTTTACCTCATTTCTGCCTCAATGCAGACAATAATGGACTGCATGTGACTGTGGACTAGATGTCTCCGTAGGTTGGAAAAAGGCCTTGATACAAATAAATGACCCCATCCATCTTTCTGAAGCAGACATCAGCCCACCAAATGAGCTGAAGTGACAGTAGCCAGACCTGATGCTAAGGGACCACTGGACAAACAGCAAGATTGAACCTGGGTCTAGAACTCCTAAATTACTGTTTAAAACCTGCATCATATAGACACAAGTTCTTGTAATGTCTCCACTTCTAACCCACTGTTTGAAAAAACTTTAAATTTAATTGAATTGGCAAGGAAACAAGTATGTAGTCGATCAAAGATCTAAGGCTTCGAATCTGGACAGAGTTCAATGAGAATTTTAGAGGCAGTTCCATATAAAGTCGGGGGAAAAGTTACCAGATGCATATTTATCCAATGTGATCCAAATTGAGACGTGTCTACTCAAGTTTATAAAGAATTAACTTCACGACCCATCCCCTCTTGTTTTAGATAAGTAATTGCCAACTGTGTTGGGATTTTAAAAAATCACTCCCACCAGTTCAGTTGTATTGCAGGAGAAAATCTGCATCACACTCTGAACACAGATGTAGACGTAGACTCAGTAGCCATTGTCACTTCCATAGGAACCGTCACTGTTTTTATTCACGGTTAAAGTTGTAGTTACATTCAATTTTTAAAACCCACCCCTAACATTTATGACATCTGTCCCTATTTCTCTCATACCCCCTTCACAGCAATGCAAAGCCACATCAATATATCACACTCTACATCTGGACCAGTGGCAGTTTTAGAAAGTAGTACCTCATGTTAGCTTTCCTACCCAGTTAATGCAAACTCACTCAGTGATGCCAACTAAACAGAATTGTTTAACATTGACATGAGATTAATGTTGACATGGCATTGATGCTTTATATCTGTGCTTGTTGAGGTACTGTTGGCTGACTGCCTACCTCAGCAGTCATCATGGTGATGTTATGTTAAGAAACAATACTGACACTGAAGCCCTGTTTTTGTCTTTGAAGTATTAGATGGAATAGATGCACCTTTAGCTCTGTTTTTTGGAACAAGAGCCATACATTCAATCACATGTCCACTATCTTTGCATCATAATCTGAAATGTGCCATAAATGTATGTCTTGGTCACCAAATTCTTATAAGTTCATCCTTGACTCAAAACCACATTTGAAGAAATTTCTTCAAGATCTTCCTCAGATATTGTGTTTATAAGAACGGACATCCATTTCACTAAACAGTTTGATCTTTGACCTTTTGCCACCAAAGTCTTTTCAGGTCACTCCTCAGTACAAGTGAACTTTTGTGCCAAAGTTGGAATTTTTTGTTAGACTTTTCAAAGTTTAACACAAAGTTTGAGGTTCTTATCTGGTGCTGAATCTTGTGGAACTGCCTCACTAGAAAAGGGGTATGAGTGCAACAACCTGTACAGACTTTAAAACATCCATGTTTTACTCCAGGACAGCCCGCCTTTTTCATGTTTTTTCCCCTTTCAGGTGTGTCTGATGAAACACCACCACAGGCAGGTGTGCAAATTATACAGATTCCTTCCTGATTTTCACATGTTCTGACCTTAACAGTGTTTACTGATTAACATTTAAGGCCTCAGTTTGCTGTGATCTTTCCGTAGTGCTTTGATGGACAAGGGGAAACAGATAAATGCAGTTTTGTGTGTACTTCTCATGGCGTGTAATTGAAACCTCTATTTGTTCTGATGTTCCTCAGTCTGATGATGACAGGGTCGGTAGCTGCTCTGCTGATAATTACACACCGCTGACATCCTTCAACAGTACGTCTGATGTGGTTTTCCAGGAATTCCGTCATCATTTTGCCTAAGAACGGAATTGGAAGTCACAAGTGTCTTAACAATAGGAAATTAAATGAAAACTATATATTGTAGTATAATCATAAGGATATTAGATGTTATATAAAATGCTGCGTTGTTGCTGCAGGTGTCAGTGAATGGAAATCTTTGCTGCTCTACTCTTGACATACGGTAATGTGGCTGGTTACTGTGCCATACGCAGCATTGTTACACTATCTTAGTGTTAGCCTGCTTTAATGTTAGCCCTAATTAACTATAGTTTTCCAGTTTTTAGGAATACTTCGGCGTTTAGATCTGTACCAACGCTGTACGCTCACACTGTCCCCATGCCAAGATAAGTCCTGTTGTGCTACTTTGCCAATACTATCTTAACCGTTGTCCCAAATTTTTACTAGTTGCTGATGTCAAAAATATAGTTGCCATCCTTTGCTTAATGTGTTTTATTGCGGCCAAAACACAATGAGCATCTTGATCTAAGTGCAAATCCAGATGACAGCCGAGGTGAATGTTTGGATGGTGCTTAGCACATACCGTTGTCTTCAGAGGTGGATCAGTGTCGATGTCATGAATTGTTGGTCAAAAGGCATCTTGGTTACCTGGTGTTGAGTGCTCAAATTTAGTCTTGGTCTTAAGACTGGTCTCGACTACTTTGTGAACTTTGTAGACCTGCAGTCAACTATATTTTTATCTCAACTTGTCTCTGTTTTAGACAAAGAGGACTCAGGATTTTATTTCAAGACCAGCCAAAATGACATATCCGGAAATTTGTGTGAATTTTTCAACACCAATTATGCAATTCAGTGTGAAACGTCCTGCTTTAAATTCAACTGGTAACTTTTGGTGAAGTGGAATTTTACACCTTTTAAAGATGATTATTTCATTGTTTATTGGTATAAAAAATATCCAATTTGGCTGCATCATACCATATCAATGCCAATCATATCAGTAATATTCAGTTCATACAATAACGATTTGAATAATCTGGTCTGGTTTGGTTTTGGTTTTAATCCAGTTCAATGCGCTCTGGCCTTGGTCATGACCTGGTTTTTGTTTAGGTCTTGTTAGTGTAATTTCTTGATGACAGCTACAGTCAAACTGTCAGGAAAAAAAACAAAAACGTTTTATTCAATGAATAGAGGCTCTAAAAAGTCTTCCGTCAGCCCAAACCCTTCTCAAAGACTTATAATGAGGAATAATTTACTAAGTTTCAGCAGCACACTCATTAGAGGGTCCAAATTAAGCAAAGAAGACCATAATGACTCCAGGAACAATAGCTGCAGACAGAATCAATGGATATGTATGAGAGCCAGGCTTTTTTGAAGCCAGTTTCCAGCAGTTGTGGCAGGGCTTGGGTGTTGTTATGAATTGATGTTGCACGCAGTTATGGATTTTTTCGTATAACTGTTGACATGTTTTATTACAGTATTTAATACCTTCAAGTCATGTTGAAAAACCTACACATTGATGAGCTCAAGACAGATTTTTAGGAGAAAACACTGTCTCCTCAGGCTGTTACGGTATCTTTTCTCTGCAGATGGATAGAGAAATCCCTACAGAGATTTTCTGTATCTTCAGTTAAGTTGCTCTGCCTTAATCATATAAGAGGGAAAACCTTGATATGGTCATTTCTAAAGGGAAAAGTGAGTATGAGTGTGTGTGTGTATCCATTGGCCGCACTTATGGAAAGTCAAATCGCTCCTGTTATTGAAAGCAATAGGACACAGTAATGCTTCAGTTGAGGATAATGGATTTATGGAAATGCACTTGTAGACACAAAACTAAACTCTGACGACTGCACATATAGCCTCTTGTTGCATGAAGACTTCATTGTTAGATTCAGAACGGTACAAATTGTCGTCTGCTGATATTAAAAAGGTGTATGAGGGAGTTTTAGATGATGTGACAGTTGAACACACACTGACTCCAGGGAAGTTGTAGAAACAAACTGAGGTGGAGCTGGTGGTGTGTGTTGAAGGGTTGTAAAGATGTAGCACGTGTGTTCTTTAAACACTTGACGATTTCACTCTCACTCAACTTTGCTGGACTATGAAGCGTGAAACCCAGACCTGGTTTTGCTTCTGATACTAAGTTGAATTCAATCAGCTTTGGTGCATGTTTGTTGTCTGTGGTGTTTCAGTTCAACAGTATCTTTTGTTAGCCAGTACTTAATGGCTTTTCTTGGACTGTAAATATCATACTATCGTTTTCTTACTGCCGTAGTTTTTCTGATGTTTACACTTCTGCCTCAGGACCACATGTTATCACCCAGTGCAATGATGCCGCTGTTTGCTTTAACTGATATGGTACAAAAACAGCAATTCAGTCTGGTTATCAGACAAGCTTTAAATAGTAGTTGGTAAGTAAATCTGGCATATATATTTCACGTTAATATATTGGTGAATACTGTATATAATCTTAATATTATCTGTTAAGATCTGTATCTTTTCTATAAGAAAAAAAAATTCTGATTCATGGTAGTACAATCCAGAAATCTTTGCCATGTTAGAATTTCTCTAAAGAGTAGTAGTTATAGAATCATAACAGTTTGATTTTCTTGCAGCTCATAATTATAATTAATTTTAATTTAATGTTATGAGTTGAGTGCAATACCCTCAATTTTGTTTTAGATGATTGTTTGCATCGTAATGACTTTTAAGTCTATCAGCAATAACTGGTAAATGATTTGTAATAAAACTGTCTTAAAACATGATTTGGACTTTGTGTCTGTTTGTTTCTGTGGGGTGGGGTGAATAGTGTTTTTTGTTGTATTTTTTGCTGCCTCTCAAACATGCATGTGATGTTTATAGACCAGAAATATGGATAGAGCTATGTAAACTATAATGTAATTGTATATTATAAATAAAGCTGAAGACCGCTCAAGACAGTTGAATAAATATTAAGTCATAGAGCACGTCTTGTATTTAAAGACTTAATAAGCGTTCATGAAGGACAACAGCAAATAAATATGCACTGGATAAAGTTAAAGTAAAATTTATTAATTTCATTATTGTTTAATTTGCTGATTATATATAAATTGACAAAGTAAATATAGAAATAAACATTGAATATGTATATGTAGATGCTAATTTGCTACATATGAAGAGGAGTTTTCAGTAGATAAGATTAAGTAGATTTGATCTTCAAGTTGTTTTTTTTCTCTTGCGCAACAGTTAACAAAGGGAAACAACACATATACATGCAAATATTGATCCAAACAGTATGGAGGTAAGCATAACAATACAAAAAAATAAAGTTATAAAATATTAACAAAAAATAAGTTATTAAACAATTTGAGGGAATGTTCACATTTGTGGGGTTTTTTTTTTTTTGTTAAGGCTAATGTTTTAGAATACAATTTTAATTTTTTAACAAAGATGTTGATGTTAGGGAGGGATCTGGAGAATTTTGCTTTATGAATATGAAATGTACCCATCAGTATAATTAGATTAATTAAGAAAGTTAAAGGTTTATTAGAGCATTCAAATTTAATTATCATTTCCCCTTGAGATACTGAGATATGTTTTTTGGTTTTGTTAAAAAATAACTTTCTCAAGTTTCCTGCGAAACATGTTAGGGATACAAGAGGCACAGGATCTTCAGGTGTACTATTTTTCCTGAAGACGTAAACGCATCACACGGGTGACGTTGTTGAGAGAAGATAAACATGGCGTCCGGGCAGCAGTGGGTGTTGGTGGAGATGGTGCAAGCATTTTATGAGGTATTTATCTCTCTTTATCAACTCTGTCGGCTAGAATAACTCGTTGGTTTTTAGAAACTTATATCCCGCGGACGTGTATCTCTATGTGAGATGGTGTAAAAGTTACTTTAAGGCTGTTTACTGTAAGCGAAACTCCTGATTCAGGAAGTGTCCGAGGGCCGTAGAGAGGAATGTTTGACAGACTCTCTCAGCCAATCAGGTGGTAGGTTTTTGCTGCTGCCGGTGTTTCTGGCCAATCAGCGCAAAGAGCACAAGTAACAAGGAAGTTGGAAAGACTCGTAACTGTGTCGAAACCTGCTCTGTTGAAGCTGAAACAATTAAAGTCGAAATGTGATAATTTTTTCTTTAGATTAAGGCAAATTCAGGACATGTACAAAATACGACACGATTCACAGTTTTCCCAGTTATTCCAAATTATTTCTACTACAGTATGTGTCTTGTATATGGAGCTATTACACTGAAATAGAGAAAGAGAAAACATACTATGACTGAAGCTTTAAGGTCGAAAAATATCTAATAAGTGCCCCATAGATTTCCTAATTGTGGTCTGATCGGATATGTAGTATGCCATGTCTCGTACTGTATAATGTAGTGTATATTTTGTGTCATGTACAGTACGGGATTGGTATCATTTGCTGAAAACGCTCATTTACAAATACAGATAAATTTTATTAACCCAGGGGTAAATTCAATGTCAGCTTAGGAAAAGAGAGAAAAAAAAAGAAAACGCACAATTTAAACAAGTAATCAGTGAATTGATTAGAAAATGTCATCATAAAGTACTTGTATAATAATAATAATAATAATAAAGATCTATTTAACCAGAGGCATTTGTAACTGTCAAAAATAGGAGCCAAACAAACAACACAAGTAAAATGTTTGAAAACAGCAAAACAGGAGTCAGAATATCTCATAAGGGTGTCCTAAAAGTCAACATGTGTGATAGAGATGATGTCTTGCCAAAAATGTTACTATGATAAAAGTCATGATTTTCAATAGGGATAAGGCATCGTAGTTCCTTTTTTAAAGTCAAATAAGGCTATTTAAGTTGCTTAGTTGAGATGTAATTATTAGAATGTAACCCCAACCCAATAAAAAATCCAAAAGAAACAATTAAACTGTCCAACCAAGGAGTGGATGAACCACAATTATACTATTATCTTTTAAGTCTTTTTCAGACTTACTTAACATCTACAGCACTCGAGCAGAAATAGTGCCATAAACATTAATTCCACCTCTTCAAGAAGTAAAACATGCACTGTACTTACCAGTTTGACTAATTGACTCATTTATTATTTGTGCACAGCCCTAATTATACTTGTAATTATGACAATAAATGCCAACTCATTCTAGTTTTAAATGCAGTATGGAATATTTGTGTTAGGTTGTGTACTTAAGGGAGTTTAGGTTTAGAGTCTGTGTCTGACTGGGAGCTGGTCAGTTTTTAATGCTCACTAACTGAATTTCTTTGCTAGTTTTACTCACTGTTGTATCTGTAGATGAACAGAGTAGAGATGCTGACTAACTCGGGAGCAAGAGAGAGGGTTTTTTTTTTTTGCAGGAAAAGACTCAAGTCCTCACCATAGAAATGACTATATTGCAACAGATGACAAACATCAATAGAATAGAATAGATCTTTATTGTCACTGTTACAGGAACAATGAAAATCCATTTAGCAGCAAACCTTT
>JAPTGW010000028.1:16331-29650 GCA_029814545.1 Apogonichthyoides opercularis
ACCTTGGAGTTCTTCACTGAGTGATGATACAGACACTGCTTGAGAAGAAATGTTTTCTGTTGTTCTACATAGGTGATCATTTGCTTTTTCTGAAAATCCAATTGATTCTGGGGGTTTAATTGGTTCAGGAATAGTTTCCTCATCCACAGGAACAACTTTATCAGTTTCTGCTTTGGTTTCCTCTAAGAAAGACATTCCCAATAACCCAAACCCAGTTTTACCTTTTTTACTATCAGTGTTGCTGCCAAGTGAGAAAACAGAAGAGACTTTGAAACCACTATCTGATTCTGGTGGTGGTGTAGGATGCGCTGTTGCTGCTTGCTGGTTTTGTCCACTAAACATGGAAAAAAGTCCCTTTGCTGATGCCTCTGAAGTGTTAGGTCCTGGTGAGGACATTCTTGGTCCAGTCTGTGGCTGTGGCTGGGCACTGGGTACTCCAAACTTAGAAAACAAACCTCCACCAGTTGTTTCTTTAGGAGTAGTGGAACCTGGCAGGATACCACCAAACATTGAAGATCCTGTGGTAGGTCCTCTTGGTGTGGTGCTTGCACCAGGTGGGGCTTTAGGACTTGGTGGTTGCTGAGGGGTAGATCCACTAAACATGGAGAACAAGCCTTTGGTTGGAGGTTCTTTAGGTGGAGGACCTCTAGGGTGCTCACTTCCAACAATTGGACCACTTGGGCTGGATGGTGCCTGAGCACTGGTTCCACCAAACATAGAGAATAACCCTTTTCCCTGGTTTTCTTGTGGGGCTGATGTGGATGTTGTTGGTGGGACTTTGGATCCAGGAGAAGATGTGGCATTTGACCCACCAAACATTGAGAGCAACCCTGTGCCAGGGGTGTCTTTACTAGTTGAGCCTGGAAGAATGCCACCAAGTATTGATATTCCAGTTTGAGACGATGTCTGCTGTGGAGTTGCAGTAGGGCCACTAAACATTGAAAATAAGCCTTTTGTTGGTTGTTCATTAGATTGCTCATCTCCACCCTGATCAAGCTTGACATGTGGACTGTCTTTCTTGGATGTCTCAATTTCTTCAGATGAAGGTTGGACAAGGTTAGTCTCAGGGGTAGGTAAGATAACATCCTTTTCAGCTTTGTCATGACATTCAACTTCTTTGGGTGATTTCACATCTGAGGGTTGATCTGAGACTTTTTCCCCCACTGACAACATAGGAAGACACTCTGATACTTCAGGCAATACTGCAACTGATGATATGGTTGTGGCCTTATGGTCCATCTCTTGAAGACTTTGAGCAGCTTCTGGTGAACTACACACTAAAGTTGTGCCCTGAATTCCACTAATAGAGCTAACTACTTCAGATGTTGAACATGGCTCCTTGGGAGATGGTTCAGGTGATGGTTTCACAGCCTCAATGGATTCTGCTTTTACGTCAGCTTGTGAGAGAGTACTTTCTGTGGTTGAGCTTGTATTGGTTGGAATGATCTGGGAACTATGTTCACTTGTACTAACAACCCCAGATGCATCAGATGGTGAAAAATCTTTGTAAGTGTGTAAAATCTCTGTAAGTGTGTCTACAGTGTTAGCAGTATCATCCGAGGCTCTTGGTTCTTGCTGTTCAGTTTTGCGACATTGACTGAGTTCATTATCACTGGTCTCTTCTTCTGGTGAACTTGCTGCTGAAACAAAAATATGAGGTAGTCTTATATAGGGTTTTGGTTCAGATGGATCCATAGCCATATCAGTAGGAGGTACTTCTGAAGAGCTGATGCCAATGTAGATTGACTTGGGTGGGCTGATTCTTTCCTGTGTTAATGTAGCTGAGTTTGAAACCTCATCAAATCCAGTGTTGGGATGTATAGCTTCTGTGGATGGAAGTTCTTTAGTTTCCTCTACATTTTTCTGCTGTGATATATGACATCCAGATACAGTCTCATTGTCTGTGACAGGAAGCTCTTGGCTAATTGTTTTAGATGTATCTTCCATCACTATTTCTGGAAGTACTATTGAGCCACCTTTACTAAGTTTACCTTTAGTTAGAGAAATACAGTTTTCTGCTGATGTCTGTCTTCCTTGCGGTAACTGACAGTCTTTAGAAGTAGTTGTGGAGATCAAACTAGATACTTTGGATGGAGAGACCACTGAAGGTGACTGTGTGCTCTCTCCGCTCCCACTCATTACTGATGTCTCTGGTACCAGCTCTTTGTGAGTCTCTGTCACTTGGCATTTTCTGCTTGATATCCCGGAATCTGGTAATTTAGAGTCCATTTGGACAGTTCCAAGTGCTGGTGGACAAGGTAGAGAGCCTGGCAATACAGAAATTTTCTCTTCCATAGGACCAAGTACAGTAGATGTAGTAATTGTAGATCTCATGTGAGAAGAAATTGCAACACCACTCTGTGTTGGGGTAAGTTTTGGCCTATAGTCCACAGGTGCAGTAGCAATTTGAGTATGATGGGACATTGCTGATGGTGGTTTTGTAATGACAGGGTGTTGTGAGCTCAAACCACTAAACAATGAAACCAAACCCTTGACAGATCCTCCTTGTGTCGTTGTTAGATCTGTTTTTTGCATTGCAGAACCTTGGTTCAGACAACCACTTGTATCATTTCTAGGCATTGGTTCTTGTTGAGTTGTGACAAGTTGTGATGTGACCCCAGTAATCCCTGATATGTGTTGAACAGATACCACAGAGGTTGCAGGTACAGGTGGGGTGTGATGTTGCTGTACAGTGACAGGACCTTGGATTGGATCACATTGTACGATCTTTGATCTTTGAAGAGTTTCTTTTGAGTAGCAATCCCTGATTGCACTTCTCTGCACAGGGTTTTCCAGAGATGGTAGAGGAGGATCAGGTGCATGTTGGTAAAATGATTGCTGAATAATAGAAGTAGACCTATTATTTGCCAGTGTTTCACTTCCTGATGGAATTTCTTCAACGCCTCCAAAGCCACCCACGGTTGGTTGTTTGACAAGGATTTTGGGTCGAAGCGTCACGTTATGTTGGACACTTGTGTTCTGTCTTTGCACTTTTGGAAGCTGTGGTTTAGAGCCAGTGGATGAATTCCAACCAATTTCCTCACCAGGTTGCTCGAGTTGCTGTTGTGGGATTGAAAATTGTTCTTGCACTAAGTTTTGAGGAATGTGATAGGACTTACTCAATTTAACATGTTCATATCTGTCTTGCTGATACGCACTGTTTTGTGAAAAAGTAGAAGGAGCATTTCCCTGCATAGATGGTGCTGCATAATTTGGAGAAGGCTGTGCCTTTGTTTGCAAAGGTATCAAAGAAGAAACTGATTTATTTGCTGTGGTAAGATTCCATCCTGATTGTCCTCTGCATGGTAGAGGTTGGCTAGTATCACGCTTATCAGTGGCAGATTCCTTAAGGTTTAATGATTCCTGTGTCTGAGTAATTACTGAACCTTCTTTGAACTCATTAATTATAAAGTGCTGTTGGAAGTAAATATTACTTTGAGATGAAGATGAACGAGGAGAAGAAAGATCCCTCACATCTTGATGACTCAAAAGGGTGGTTTTAATTTGAGGATCAACTGTTAAGTCAACAATACCAAATGATACTTTCTTTTCTGGTTGCCTCATAGTTTGCTTTATTTCAGCCATTTCTTTTTTCATCTTGTCACTCGTGAAATCCAAGGCTTGTCCATTTTGTGGTTCAATATAATCGCTTTTATTCTGGACTGTATTTGTGCTGTCTTTTGCAGAGAAGTCCACTGGTTTATGTTGTGGATGTGTACTTTTGTATGCATTTCTCGAACCAGAAAAGACTTCATTGCTATGGAAGGTGGCTATTTGTCTATACAGTGTTTCCGTTGTGTTGAATCCATTCAAGACTTGTCTACCTTGTTGAGAAGCAGACTGATCCACTATCAGTGGTACTCCGACAGATTCACTCCGTCTTACAGTTGGCTTGTCTCTGACCAATTTCATAACTCCAGAGGACAGGACTTCAGGAGTTGTTTCCAACTGTGTCTTATGTGTTGGAGACATGTCTAGAAAACTTTTGATAGAATTTGCTGGTGCTGATGCTCTGTAACAGACTTCTAAAGATCCACTATGCAAAGCTCCCTTTTCTTGTGACTGCACTATTGTCTTTTGCCGTTTAGGCTGCTCTTGCAAGGGTTGCGTTTCCACAATCAATGGAACACCAACAGAGTCACAGTGAGAATATACAGAACTTGGAGATCTTGTCCTTACCATTGACACTGGATTTGTATTATCTGGCACTATGTCTGGTACATGTGCTTTAGTTGACATATCTAATGTGTCTTTGACAGAGTTTGCTGGAGTACTACATGGCAGATAAGGTTGAATAATGGTTTGTGACACAACATTGATTTCGTGTGGGCTAGAACATGACACTGTCTTAGAACAAGGAGGTGGCTGACTTTGAATAGCAAAGTTTTTATCAAGAGTTTGCTGTCTGACAATGGCTTGGGGCTGCTTTTTATTTGTGGTTTCAACTACCAAGGGGATACCAACAGAATCTTCTATCCCAATTGCTCTTGTATTCTGCTTATTGACAAGTGATATCACATCACTCTGATTAGACTCAGATTCTAGTGGTGGGGCTCCCAGTGTTTCTTTGGATGGTCTAGGTGACATATCCAGTGCCACAACTGGGACAGAGTTTGTTGAACTGGTGGTCTGACATGCCTGAATAGTTGGTGACAAATGTAAAGGTGAGTGATTTAACTGGGAGAAGACACCAGGTGTGCTGTGTTGACAATCTTTTTCATATGTGACTGAATCTGAATGACATTGGACTTCATTCTTCTCAAAACTGTGGTGTGCAGGACAACTGCTAATGTTAACAGGAGGTTGTTGAGAAGTGATATCTACAACTAATGGTACGCCAACTGAATTTTGCCTTGCAAGTTCTCTTGCACTTGGCTTTCCTCTCATTAGTGGTATTGCCTCACTTGCAATGTCCTCTCTTCTTACTTCTGGAACCACCTCTTTTAATTTGGACTGAGAATTAGAAGACATATCCACAGCTGCTTTAATTATACTAGCTGGTGCTGTTGCTCGTTGGGGTGGTGTCCGATTCTCAAGGGATTCAGTAGACTGATATATAAGAGGATGCTGTCTTGGCAACATTGCACCCTTCCTACCAAATAGAATCTCTGTGTGTTTTACCCCAGTGGTTGTAGTAGAACAAGAATGGTGTTCCTTCTCAAGCACAGAATGAATATTTTCTGTTGCTTGTATCTGAGGTTCTGGTGATTCTCTACTATATGACAAGTCAATAGATTCATGACGACTTAAACTTTTGTCAGTCACCTCAGGTGGTTTTTTATTTGTTAAAGACATGGGATCACAGACTGGATCTTTTGATGATCCCTTGATCACAGTTTGCGAAGTATGTGAAATTGTTGTCTTGGAAGACATATCTAATGTAGCTTTAATTGAGTTTGCTGGCGCAGTGGCAACTTTATACTGCTGACCTTTTCTTTCCCTAGAAAGATGGGCTGTATGTGAAACAGGGCTCACCTGAGGTGAGGTGGGTAAAGTTTCCAGAGACTGAGTCTTATGTGTTGGCTTCTGATTGCTATTAAGATCAGGTCCCTTATGGTAAACATGGATACTTGGAGAACTTCTTGTTATTGATGACATGTTTGCATCAGAGCACTTCGACACTTTGTCAGTCAATGAAAAAGATGGCTTTAATGGATTATCTACTGTACTTTTGCCAGAGGCTGCAACATCCACCCGTTTTGTCTCATTTGTAAGAGACGTACTGCAGAGGTTGGGTGGTCTTTGGACATGCTTTGTAGAAGATGTATGATCAACAATTATCTTAGGGCAAGGTAATCTCCCTGATTTGCTGGGTTGATTCTCTGGTTGATAGTTGGCTTGAGAAACTGTTTTCTGTGACTTCCCAACAGTTGAACACTCTGAATTTGCCCACTCAACTTCATCTTCCTCAGTCTGTTTAGTAAGATTTACTGCAACTATGCATTTATCAGTCAGGTCACCACCAGCCTCAGTGTCACTCTGTTTTTTCTCTTTCAATCTTTTCAGCTTGTATTTAGTCAAGTCAAAAACCTCATCTTTTTGTGTAGATTCTGTATGTTCCAATTTTGAACCTTCTTGGCTGACATTTTTGTCTTTCTTACAAGAAGCAGAAAAATCAAGAACTTTAGTGCCTAGACATGTGTCAATAGGTTTGGTAATTATCTGGTTTCTGTTTTGAATATAGGATGCACTGCATGTCTTTGATGTGTCATTCAGTATATGTAATTTTGGTGTAGATGCTGGAGACTTTGGAGATGGTGTTTGGTCCCCCACAGTACTCTTTCCTTTGTTGTTGTGTAACCCTGTGAGTGTGCTTTCATTAGCTCGAGATAATGCTTTTGGTTGATCAGCCTGAGGTGGCTGGTTTTGAAGCTGAGGTCTCTGTGGTGAAACTGAAGGCACAGAAATAGGTGCTGTACTGGATAAACTCCTACTAGAAGGAACCTGTGTTGATGGAGCTGGAGATGCTTTACTAACAGATGGTGTTGTAGGTAGTTTCCTTCCTGATATAACAGGTGCTGGTATTCTTGATGAAGAGGGAGATCCTGGAAGATTTTTGGAATTCCTTGAAGCATCTGAGTCCTTACTTATTGTTGATGCATTAGACACTGATGATGACACGGATTCAGTTTTCTTTGCATTACTGCTTGAAGACATTCCAGAGACTCCTCCAATAGATGAACATTTGGAGTTAGATTTCTGTTTAAGTTGGTCTGTAGGTGTATCATCTACATGTCCAATCTTAATTTCAGGAATAGGATAGTGTTTGTTAGGAGACATTTGGGCTAAATAGCGCCTTGGAGGTGGTGCAGGTGAAGTAGTATACACGTCTGTTAATGTCTGCTTTTTCCAGTACGGACCTCCATGTCCTTTTTGTGACTTTAAAGTAAGATCTGCTGCCTCCACTGGCTCCTCATGGCACTTGTGTTTGTTGTTGCTACTTTGGACTGCTTGAACATTGACCTTTTTGAGCTTGTATACAGTGAAGTCTACTGCCTGATCTGCCTGAGAAGATAAGGATTCCTGAAACATTTGAGAGAAGCTTTCCAAATTCATGTTCATTATTTTTTCACCTTTTCTCAGGGCAGAAGTTAGGTCTACGGGGGCATCTAATGGACCTAAATTGCTGTGTTGTTGACCTGAAATCCAGAAGTCTTTGTTTTCAGTACAAAGGGGAATTTTAAAACCACAGAGGGTTACTTTGTCCTTTTCATGATTTTTCAGAATATTTGCAATATTTTCGGTGATATTTTCCAAAGTTTGCATATCCTCTGGTGCCGTACATGCATATAAGTGTTTTCCAGTTTTATCAGTTAAAAGGGAGTAAATAAATTCTTCATCAGTATAAACATAATATCCACAATCCCCAGCCTCTGCTGGCCACCACAGTCCTTGTTCCAATAGTGAAAGCCATTGTTGGTACCACTCAGAATCCTCAAAAAGCATTTCAACCTCAGCATATCCCATGGCTCCTGCAGATTTACTTAAATCCATAGCACCACGTGTTAAATCCATTGGACCCTTTTTGGTGGCAAGCAGTTTTAAAAATTCAGTTGCTGATTTCAAACCAAAGTCTTCATCCTTTACATCATAACCAACACCACTTTTTTCTAGTGCTTTGTTGAATTCTTGTGTACTACATTCTGTGAGTGATTGACATCTACTAAGTCTTGTCTTGGGTTTCTCCTTGGATAAATTTAGAGCAGTACTTCCAACAATCCAAGTTTTTCTGTTTCTCTCAAGATCATTCAAGTTGTCACAGCTACTCCAGGATTTCTTGTCTTTGCAGGTCATGTCAAATAAAACAAGATCTTCATCTGGCTCAAGAAAGCGATTTCTGCTTTCAAAAAGCTGGGCAGTAGCATCCCTCCAAGGATGTGAGGGTACATTGAAATCACTGATATCCATTTGTTTAGGATCTAGCCATGTGTGATTCTCCCACTGGGGTTGTCTAACCGTAGGTGGGATTTTCCCTTGGTGCAACTGGTTCCGTTCCTGAGCTTGAGTGGAAAGGGCTTCAGCAAGTGCATAATCATTTAACTGCTGCCACAAAAGTGCTTCAATAAGACATTGATGTTCATAAAGGTCTGGTAGAATAACACCATGTTCTGTAAAGTTGTACAAAAGATCCTTGTAGCCATATTCATTGGCTGTCCCATACAAGAGACGCTGAATTTCCTCAAGATAACGTTGGGTGGGGGAAATTGTGGGGTCCTTCCAAACATGAGACTGCACAGGTTGTTCACAGGTGTCGACACCTGAAGAAAATGTAACAGTAGTTTTTTGTGCTGCTGTACTTAAAGATGTGTCCTCTTTGCTCTTTGGTAGCAAACGGTCAAGAAAACCTTTCTCAGTTTCCTTCCCAGGGCCAGAAGTGCTGCTCTCACTTGAGCTGGTTTTAAAAATGCTAGATAACAAACTAGGAGATGTGCTACTTGTGTCACATTTTACTTCCTCTGTGTTAAGATGTGAGGTTGAGGTTGGTGGCTCCTTTGTCTTTGGAGATGGCTCCTCTGTGCCACTTAAAATACTTGACAGGAATCCTTTTTGACTGGAACCTTTTAAGCTTTTGTCTGCTGCCATGTCTTGTGAGGAATGAATTTCAACTGGCTTGGTTCTCTGAATTTGTGGTCTGCCCTGTCCTGCACGTGGCTGTTGCTGCGTTTGTTGTGTTGATTGAAGATTTACCTCAGTGGCTGGTGTTGAGGTCTGTTCCACAGAAGCAGAAATTTTGCTAAGCAAGCCAGAGAATAATCCCCCTGATTCTGAAGGGGCAGCATTTTGCGTTTGTTTAGATATCTGGTCTGCATTAGCAGGTTGAGGTAACTGTTGATCCTTTGGCTCATTTTCATTAGATGCAAGCTTCAGAATGCCTGAAAGCAGGCCTCCACTTTGATTGGGCTGTTGGCTTGCTGCATTTTGAGGACTTGGCTTCTTGCTTGGCTGTTGCTGTTGTTGTGGTGCCTGGCCAAACAGTCCAGAAAAGAATCCCCCTTGCTGACTAGGATTAGGTGATTGCTGACTTGCAGACTGACCAGATCCAACGATATTTGGTTTACCACTTTGTTGAGATACAGTCTGTGGGGGAGGCTGTTGTGCTGTATTGTCAGGTGATGTTAATTTATTGAAAATCCCTGATAATAAGCCACTTTGTTGTGAATCTGGTGCAGAAGTGGCAGACTTGGGGGGTATCTGGTTTTGCCTGCGTAGTGGCTGTCTGATGCCTTGTTGTGGTTGCAGTGGGGTGGATTTACTATTTTGAGATTGCTGTTGGGGTGGATCTGCTGAAAACAGCCCGGATAGAAAGCCTCCTTGTTGATTAGGTGGTTGCTGAGTCATCTTATTTTCTGCAGACTGTAATGTTCCTGTGTCTGCAATTTTGTTTAATAATCCACTAAGCATCCCTCCAGCACCACTAGTTGGTTGCTGTGGAGGGATTTGGTTTTGCTTTTGATGGTTTTGTCTATTGCTTGATTGTGGATGATTTTGACCTTCTGGTGGGATAGGCTGTTGCTGGTGTTGTGAGGATGTAGCAGGATGTGAAGGACTAGAGTCCTGGTTTCCAATTCCAAAAAGACCAGAGAGGAAGCCTCCTTGCTGAGGAGGTGCTTGTGTTGGTTTTTGATTAGTTTCTCGAGGAGTAGGCTCTGACTGTTGCTGTTGAGATGTATTAGTATTGGATTCCACAATCTTATTAAAAAGCCCAGACAACATGTTACCTGACTGCTGATTTTGTTGTGGTGGTTGTGTGACCAAAGGTTCTTTTGGTGACTGGGATGCAGTTTCTGTAAGTTTCAACAACCCCCCTAAGAACCCACTAGGTTGGGACATTGTTTCTGTTGATTTTGAAGAATTTTTTGGTGTTGCTTCATCATGCTGTTGCTGTTGGTTTGGTGAATGATCTAAGGCTCCAGTATGTCCAAGTTGCTGCTGAGGTTGCGTTATATCAATGGTAGATGCTTCTGATGATCCTGATTTACTCAGTTCTTTAGTAACACTCTTTCCTTGACAAACGTTTTGTTCAGACTCTTCCATTTTCCCTGCAGAGTCTGCAGCAACTACCGAGGAGTCAGGGCTGGGTTCAGTTGTTTGAACTCCAGTCACTGCATCAGTGGCTTTTTTGAATAGCCCTGAAAAGAGGCCAGGTGGCTGAGGTGAAGCAGGGATTTCGTCAGATTCTTTTTTTCCTTCCGATAATGTTGATGGTGTCTGATTTGTAGGAGCTGCAACACTGTCAGAGGCAAATTTTAAAAATCCAGACAGCAGCCCACCTGACTGCTGTGGGACAGAATGCTGCTGTGTCTGGGGAGAAGCCTGTGAAGGTGGTGAAAATATGCCTGAAAACAGTCCACCAGGTTGAGTCTGACTACCTGGCTCAGTTGTTTTTCCCAATGTTCCATCCTCTGTCGTTTCTAGTTTCAACAATCCAGTAAGACTGCCTTGAGCCTGTAAAGTTTGTGGTTCTGACTGAGATTTAACTTGTTCCACAACACTGGGATTTTTAAATTCAGTCAATACTGCTGGCTCAACATCTGTTGTGCTCTGGGTATCTATCTGAGTCAGCGTTTCCTGAATTTCTTCTATGTGAGGTTCAGTTTGACCACTAGGTTTGGTTAATGTCACAGTGGGAGTCATTTGTGGTTTTGCTAGTTCCTTAGGAGGTTCACTTGGGGTCACCTTAAACAAGTTTGAAAACCAACCAGTTTCTGTATTTCCTTTTGGTACACTTTCAAGAAGTGAAGCTCGACTTGGAGATGGTGTTCTTGCTGGGCTGGTGGAGGGACTTTTTGTTTGTGGTGAAGCATCTTCACCAGATGCAAATTTAAGGATCCCTGAGAGTAGTCCACCTTCTGATTTTGTCTGGGATGTTACTGAAACATTTTCAGAGGAGAAGAAAGGGATTTTGAGCTTGCCACCTAAAAAAGGTTCCTCAGCAGGCTTTGTATCAGTCTGTGCTGAATTTTCGGGAGAAGCTGTTGATATGAGGGTCGAAAGAGATTTCTTGAAAGGACTGAAGAACCCTGATTCCTCTGAGCTGTTTTCAGGTTTTGGCTCAGATACTGCAGAAGTTTTTCTTTGTTGAATATCAGGCAGCTCACCAGATGACTCTGTTTCTGGAAGAAGTTCCACACTTCCACCTTCTAGTGAAAGTTCAATTGATCCACTTCCAGTATCTGGTAACAGATCAACAGATCCACTTCCTGAATCTGGCCTGGTCTCACCTGATAACTGTCTTTCTGCTTGTAAACCATCTCTACTGGGACTTGGGGTTCTGTTTACAGATCCCTCCAGGGATTCACTGCTTGCAGCAGATGTGCTTCTTTGCTCTGATGGTTGAGGTGATGGTTCTCTAGATGGTGATGGACTAGAAAAAAGCCTCAAAGGACTAAGCCGCCCTAACATGGATTCAACTACAGATGTGGTTTGGTTACCAGTAGATGTATTGTCTTGTCCTTGTGTGCCAGGCTGTGCAGATGTCGCAGCTTGCCGACTGGATTCGGACGAGTCAAAGGGCAAAAGAGACTGAAGGGAGAACTTCTTTTCAGTTGAAGGCTCTTGGGAGGCAGGAGGAACCACGGCTACTGGGGGGGATGTACCACCACTTTTTGGAATGAAAGAAAACAGTTTAGAAATTCCAGACTCGGGTTGTTGTGATGCTTGGGAGGTAGGTGGGTCTGTTGCAGTGCTCGAGTTTTCTGTAGCTTCAGGAGTAGATTTGGGGATAAAGGAAAACAGTTTTGAAATGCCAGAGTTTGCCTGTGGCTGTTGTTGGGATGCGGTGGATGTGGTCTCTGTTACCTCAGCATTAGTCTTTGATCCTGTAATTGAACTGAATAATGAGCTCACAGCGTTCTTTACTCCAGACATACCCTGCTCAGCACCAGTGTCCTCTTTGATGTCTGGTATTGTTTCTTTTGTTTCTATGCTTTTACTGTCCTCAGGCTGAATAACTGCCTCCGTTGGCAGTGCTGGCAGTTTTCTTCTAATTGGTTTAGGCATTGATTCATAGTTATTGATCTCCTCCTCTTTTACAGCCAGATATTCTGACACTGAGTGTACCAAACTCTGAAGTTCATCCATTGGATCTACATATTCATCAACTGGCTCCTCTGTGGGTGACAGCGTAGGATCTTGTTCCTGATCGGGTCTACTTTTGTCCGTATGATGGCCTTGTTTTCCATAAGGCACCATAAATCTGCCGGGATAGTAATAGTTTTCATACTCATAACTAACATCGCCCTCTGTAAACGCCAGGTCGTCTAGTTCCTCCTCAGATCCAAAGGAATACTGCATCTCATCTGAACCCACAGACCCATACTCATTCCGAGCCCTGATCCTTGCAGCCTCTTCCTTTGCAGCCTCTTCCTCTCGAAAGGCTGCGTAACTCTCCAGTGTGTCTTCTATGGCGGTTTTTGCCCACAGTCTGGTCTTGTACAGTAAACTCTCTGTGTCTGTCTGCTTCCGTAGCTGCTTGACAGATGGAATTATATCAATTTCTGGAGGAGATGATTCATCCTCAAAACTTCCAGCCTCTTTATAAACTAAACGTACGTCTCCACTGCTGAAGCCACATCGCCGTCTGCCTGGTCTGTCAGTCAACTTGTCTGTATCCTCAGGAGACAGCGCATCACATTCGACGGTCTGATAGAACCTACTGCCTTTAGACTCACAGGGGCCATCGCTGATTCGGTAGATGATGCTTTTATCTTCATCCTCCCACATTTTCTGCTCAGTATCCAGATACTCATCCAAGACACCTGAGTCAGGCACTTTATATTTGCTCTCCCAGTCGTCCACACCCATACCTGAGTCTACAGGGATTATTCTGACCCCACCACTGTTAACAGATCCCCTGGTTCTGAGTTAAAATTAAAAAAAAAAAAAAACAAGTAAAGGTGCCAAGATGGAAGCAGTGAAAAATGTTGCAAAAAAGGAGAAAAAAGACAGAGATTAAGCATTAGACAAGGTCATGCAAAACAAAAGAGCAAATAAATAGATGCAATTGTAAAATAAGACAAACACACACAGCATGTTAATGTTTGTGTCTGATGTTTTGCCTGATGTATAATTTATACTGTGTTCTACAGACCTCAGGTGATTTCTATCTGTAAAATGATGATATAAGTCTTGTAAAATCATATGCCATCTGGTAAAACATTCAAATATACAATTCAGTGCAAAAGTCTTAGGCAGCCTTTAGCTTTGCAGAGTTGTAATCTGTGTAGAAACATGTAGGAAAACACCAGGGCTGGTTCTGGAGGGGTAGCAACGGTAGCATTTGCACCCGGGACCGGTGTGGAGAGGGGCCCCAAAAAATA
>JAPTGW010000028.1:6866909-6877629 GCA_029814545.1 Apogonichthyoides opercularis
CTGTGGTGTTTGTCACAAACTTGTGCGCTTACATGACATTTTTATTAGTTTCATCCACCTGTAGTGATGATAATCATGATTATGCAGACTAATTGCAGTTAGATAAGTGATAATGTTATAATCGTCACTGGACTAATGAGCATGTGCAAAATGTCCCTTACTGAATTTGTATTAGTTCTTTAATTCTATCAGCTTGCGCTTGTCTAGTGCCATGGTGGGCCTGGGGCTCTCAAATCAGTCATCCTTCTTTTAGAGATTTAGTAACAACAAAACAAGCATTTTGTTGATATTACATTACATTAGGTCGTAGCAAAAATGTGATAGGATTCTTGTTTCTGACACAATGTAACAATTAACTGAATCTTCATCAGTGTTATACCCATTAGGTTTGTGATTCTGCAGCATAGTTTTGGGACTAAAATCTTAACAACAGCAGATTTTGAATCTTTTAAAGCTCATTGTGTACTCTTTGCATGTTTGTATTACTAAATAGATCAGTGAAATGAAGTGAGGAGCTTGTGTAGAACATCTATGAAAAGGAAAAACAAGAATAAAGTCTGACCTAACCCTTACAAACTCAATATAAGTCCTCTCTGCTCCACTGGGATTCATCAGAAATGTTTTTAGTGATGTGTGAAAGCTTTTCATCTGCATTGCTTGAAAAGCAAATATCTGAAAGTTTTTCTGTCTGCATACCAAGTGAATCGTTTTTGTGTGGGTAAAGTAAAAGGTAAGTAACGGCTTGTTTTTTTTCTTTACTTCAGAAGGAGTCTCAGAAGAATGAAGCTGCACAGATGCAGCGCAGACATGAGAGGAAGAAGGAGAAGAGGAAAAAGAGTGCCAGGCTGCAGCAGCAGGTCCAGGAAAAGAGCCTGGACCAGGGCCAGGCAGCACCGGCAGGTACCACAGGCCAGACAGAGGACACCCCCAGCCCCCAGCCCCCACAAAGAGAAACACCCACCACGCAGACAGAGAAGCCCCAGAAGACTGTCATCAAAACTGAACCAAAGACGCCAAAGGCAAGAGCACAACAGGTTATTCTAACAAGAACTCCATCATCCACTCAGTCATTGTTATTCTGGGCCATTCAGGGGAAGACCGACCGCTGATATGTGCGTGTTTATGTTCAGGTTCCGAAGGTCCATCACCCTTCAGTGATCCAAGAGACAGGCTTCTGCAAGGAGTTTGTCATCGGAGATCTGGTGTGGTCCAAAGTGGGTACCTATCCCTGGTGGCCGTGCATGGTGTCGTCTGACCCACAGATGAAGGTCCACACACGCATCAACACCAGAGGTAAAGGAACTGGTGGGTAGATCATGTCAAGTCTGAACATTTCAACTTGTTCAGTTGATTTGGTCATTTATCTGATAATTTCTTGTCATTGTGCAGGTCACAGGGAGTATCATGTCCAGTTCTTCGGCAGCGTAGCTGAGCGAGCGTGGATCCATGAGAAGAGGATAGTCATGTACCAGGGGAAGCAGCAGTTTGAAGAGCTTCAGGCCGAGACTCTGCGCAAGACCACAAACCCTGTAGAGAGGCACAAAGTATGTACAAGTCCATCAAAAAAGTACTGGCTCCCTGATGTCATAGACAGACTTACTAGGTCTAATTTCTGTCTTAGTGTTTAGACACACGTCATCTAAAAGTAGGGCTGTATGATTAATCGAATGACAGTTGTAATCTCAGAGGCTGACATTCAAGGTCTGGATTTAGGAGGATTTAAGGTTATCTATTTGAAAAAATGGGAAAAAAAATTAACACATTCTCAGTTTTCTGATAACTTTTTGGATTTAGTGACACTGAGCAGAGAAATACTGTGTAAAACATGCAAAGATGAAGATGAAAGTTCCTGTGTTTCCTTTTCTTTTTTTTTTGATACTAGTTTAAATTTGTATGGTTGAGTTGAAAAAAACATTGCCCTAACCTTAACCCTTCCTTAGACCTGCAGTTACCCTGGAAAAATTGTATGGATGGAGTTTTGGTTGAAGCCTGTTGAAAATAATAAATTTACCAACTCACAGGAAAACACCAATTTGAAACTTTGAATTTCAAGTCAAACAGGAAACGGAACACAGATAAAAAGAACCAATATTTTTCTGCATTTATAATCATAAATGTCTGACCATAGCGTTCAGAAAGGTCTTAAAAAGGTCTTGTATTAAATGTAATAAAATAAAACCAAGGTCCTGTTGTAAGGTTTGCATTCTGGGATCTGGAAAGGCAGCACTGCAGGAGTTTGTCTAGTAGAACCAGTTAACTGATCTGTACTGAACTGTACTGTACAGTTAAATGAGAAAATAAACATATAATTCAAATGAATTTGTTAAAACACATGTGGCTTTTTCAGTGTGCTTATTCAGGTTATAGGCACCCCATGAAGATCTATATGAACAGCTGTCTCATGTAAACTAAAAAAAAGTGAAATATTTATTTGTCCATTCTAAAATAGGCCATATTAAAAGAAACATTAAACACATGAACTTGCATGCTAAAGAAAAGTAACAAGGTAATGTAAACAGTAATATATTGTTGTTCATTTTGATAATTTGTCACATATTTTATTGATGGTCTATAGTTTTCCACAGCTATGAAGTGGTGCAAATGACTTGCATCCTAGTGTTTTCTCTGGGATTCTGGAAGTGGGGGGTTGTGGGATTTGGAGTTCTCCCTTACAAAAAGTTTGAACTATGCATCCATTCTCACGTAATTGTAGATAATGACAACATTTTCCCCTCTGTTTGTAGAAGACAGTGTACAGGTGTGGGGCTTGCCTGCAAGAATATTTAAGATTCTTTAGTTTAAAATATCAGATCATTTTGGTCCATTCTTATTAAAAAAAACTTTGGGCAAGCTAGAGTAGATAATAAACATACAACACCAAGAAGATTAAAAATAAAATGTGTCCACTGGGACCAACTGTATCTGGAAAAGTCAGTCAGTTTTGATGTTCTGTTTTAATTTTACATTCCATTTGGCATAGGTTGCGTCCTAGTGGTTTGTGTGCTGTACTCAAGGAACAAAGACCTTGGTTCCAAAATGAAACTTATATGGTGGTATCTTAAAATTATAATACCACTGGTGACCACCAGATGTTGCTCTAAAAATCCTTGGTTCCCATTGACTTACATTAAACTTCTTTCTAAAAATATAAATTCAATATTTTGTTTTCCAGGAGTCATTCTGGTCTCATCTGTTTTATTTGGAAACTCTAATAAGTGATCTGGTCCATCTTTAAATGTTGAATTAGATGCAAGGGCAAATGGAAAGATTCAATGTCAGACTTTGATTGACAGGTCTGTATGACAGCTCGCTTAGCTGCCAAGTTGGACTTGTTCTTGATTATTAATGAAACACATTTTTGTGTTGCGCACAGAGCAGTTGTAGTTGTGGTTAATAGGTTCAACTAACAAGATGTAAAATTAAGTTGTTTCATAAGGCTTAATGAAATTTACCATTTTACTGAACCTCTAACCAAATGCGTAGCATTAGCACACCTTCCCCTCTGGTTCTAGTAGTTCCTTTTTACCAAATATGGTCACTTCTGGCTCTATAAATTAAACATTAAAACGGCCAGATAAAAAAACTACTGGCTTCCAAACAACCATTCAAAGACCACTGGGTGCTGTCATGGCCCTTCCATCCATTCATTGTATACAGTCTATGATTCGACCTAAGCCACTTTACTTTGTATTTGTACAAAAACATATTTTATTATAGCAGTATTTTATTAATTGCTATAAATAAATGGTCTTAGTGAATTGTAAATTGATAATTGTGTTCATTTATACCCTTGGGCCTTGCCGCAGGGTATTGTCATCAGATTGTTGTCCATCTGTCTGTCCGTATGTGCAAATACTTTGGCGTGGACTGAAGGCTGAGGGTTTTCAAGTGCGGGCGTGTTATGTTTATAACATGCTTTAATTTACATGTTTACAAATGATACTTCCTTCATTTCTTAATTCCAGAATGTAGCAAATGTCTTTCCTAATCCTCATATCTTTAGTACTGGTATATGTCATCGTAGAATTTATTCTATCTGTTGATGTCTTTGTTTGTAGCTCCTGAAGCCCATCCCTCAAAGGGAGCGTTCCCAGTGGGAAGTGGGTGTTGGCCACGCTGAGGACGCCTTCCTGATGACGCGGCAGGAACGGATTGACAACTACACCTTCATCTATGTTGACCCGGACCCCAACGAAACCCCGCCCATCAAGAAACCCAATGTCAGAGCTGAAAAGCGGACCCGGCGTTCCAGTGGCTCCACCAACAAGAGGGAGGACACAGCAGTGAAGTCACCCGACAGAGAGCTGCCGCCTCGCAGGCTACTGCCTCGCAGACAGTGTAGTATTTCAAATACAGACCATTCCCAGGCCTCGAATGAGGAGGGGAGCCACAGGGGCAACACAAACAAAACGGGCTCCCCTAAACGAAACTCTGGTTCTGATGGACGGACACAGCAGGAATCTCCTCCACCAGTTAGAGCCTGGAAAACTGCAGCAGCACGAAAACTCCTGCCTCTATCCATCACCATGAAGAGGCTGAATGTGGAGATCACCAAGTGCGACTGGCCTCTCCTGCAGAAGAAAGCAGCTCCATCCTCCCCCAAAAAGGACAAGGAAGATGAAAAGGAGGAGAGGGTGGAGAGAGAAGGCCGGCAGCCCGACCTGGGGTACTGTTCACCTGAGGTAGGTAGAGTGGAAGTGAGGCCAGAAAAAATACCACACATGATGATGGTTGTCATGCTGTGAGCCAAGATTCAATTGTAATGTTTTCAGCAGGACAGCAGAGCTAAACCTGAAGCCAGTCCTGAGGAGGAGGAGGAAGGGGAGGAAGCTGAGGAGGAGGGGGAGGAAAGGAGAAGTTCCCCTGCCAGTCGGAGGAGTGAGGAGGGAGGGCTGCAGCACACCTCCTCTCCTGGATCACACCACAGCAGTCCACAAGGTCTGTAGAGCACACACATACAGGGAGGTGCAGTACTGGAAATATGTAGAGATAGGGATAAGAAATATTCATAGATGTGTTGCAATATTATCTTTTGTGATATTGTATAAATGTCAAAAATACTATCAATTCTTAGTCTGTTCATCATTGTCATTTAGCACTGTAACCGACAGCGGTGGAATCAGATATCTGTAAAATGTGACACATTGTATTGTGGGATTTTCCGTGGCGCATACAAATAATATTTTAATTAAATGATTTAAAGATGATCTCTTCATTTAAATTATTGACATTTAATTTTCATTATTACACTTTAGCATGACCAGAGTATGATTGAATGTGTTCAACCATGCTTACAACAGTAAACATGGCACATGTCTTTTCTGTCTATATATTTAAATAATTGTTAAATTAACTTTAGCTCGTCTTAAGAAGACAGGAAATGAGAGAAGAATTCAGCATAATTTTAACCAGCCTGTAATAATAAGCATATCTAATGGAACAAATCTCTATACCAGTTAAAACAAGCTAAAAAAATCTGCAAAATTTACAGAGAGAAGTGACAAAGACATAAAAAAATGCAACTAAAACATTGTTGATTGTGCTGTTTTCCCAAGCTTGATATGATTTCAACATTTTAATAGACTCAGTGCCATTAGGTAAATGTATGTTGTCCAGATGTCACCCCTGGTCTTATTTTAATTGTGATACCTCACTTTGAATATCACAGTATAATACTGTATATGACACGTCATCACTCCTGTCATGCTATGTGTCATATGCCCAGATCCTTGCAAACACACAGCTCGAGCGAGATGTCAAGGGCAATGTTTCCATGTATTCTCAGGCTCTCAGGAGAGGAAACTACAAAGGCGGTCAGTCAGGAGCAGGTCTGAGTCTGAAAGAGGCAATGAACCTGTTCCTAAGAAAAAAACCAAAAAGGAACAGGTAATGACATTTTCTGAAATGAGCCCCATGTTTAAATACAAAATCAGTTACACAGTGACATATACCTGCATGTTTAATATGATCACAGGCTGAGATGGCTCCAGAGACCACACTAAGGACAGGTTCACAGAAAGGTAGGTGACTAATGCATGCCTCTGCTGTGGGAACACTTTTAATTAAGGATGAAACATCTCCTGTTTTAATGTTGCATTCTTGTGATCATTAGGAGCCAGTGAGATCTCAGACGCCTGTAAACCCCTGAAGAAGAGAAGCAGAGCGTCAACAGATGTGGAGATGGCTTCATCTCAGTACAGGGACACGTCTGATTCTGACTCTAGAGGCCTCAACGACCCACAGGTAGGACTGGAATATTTAAAAGCCTAGTAAAGCAACAAAACGCTAAGAGTTACAGTTCATCAGTAGTTCTGGATGCACCGGAGCTGGACAGTAATTTGAATATACTCTTGAATGCTATGATTTACTGTGATTCTACACAGGATAGAGTAAGTGACTGTCATGAACACAGAGTTCAAATAACATAATAGGTTTGAAAGGGGCTGTAATCAGACCTGCTTTGACTAACTTTTACTTACTATTCGTCACTCACTTTTACTAGTGATTCATTTATTAGCTAAAAACAGCACAGCAGTATCACAGTCACATATGATTCCACCCTAATCAAGGCATAATTCTGAATGTCATGTTTTATTTCCAATAGACTACTCGCTCATGTAAAATCACAATGTGGGTCATTTAAAAGTCCCAGCTATTAACCAGAATTTTTGGCTTTCCTTTTAAGAAAACTTTGTTTTGACCACACAGTCATAGATAGAACCAGTAGACACTGAAAGAAATCATGCAGCCCAGGCAGGACTACCAAGAGTACACCCAGGAAGCCTGTCATGATGTTGTATAAAGGCGTTACAGTCAAAAAAGAAGTGGGTAAAAAAAAATGTAAATTAACAGTAAAAAGCTACTAGCATCATTCTGTACTGCCTCACTAAAGTCAGGCTCCAGTGCAAAATACTCCACACAGACCCAGGTCTTATATAGCATTCATAAAGTCTTACATGTATCTTTATAGAACTTAATGAGAACCTGTATACGTTTGTTCTTTATAATGTTCCTTATTTTTGACTTTTCATATATTGTAAAGCAGGATTCCAGTGCGTGACTCACATGTGCTGTACACTTTGTTAATGTTCAAGGGTTTATTTGGGAAGAGCCTTGACAGTCCAGCAGCTGCAGACGCAGATGCATCAGATACTCAGTCTGTGGACTCAGGATTGTCCCGTCAGGACAGCAGCACAGGGAAAAGAGACACCGTGTGCCAGGTAAGTGCTTCCTGTGATCTGTTGTTGTCGTCTTCTTCTTCTTTCCTGTGTGCAGACATAAGTTATAACACTGTTTCTTTGTGTGTTTGTAGATCTGTGAAGTGTATGGAGAAAGTTTGGTGGTGTGTGAAGGTGAATGCAACAGACAGTTTCACTTAGAGTGCCTCGGTTTGACATCCCTACCTGAAGGCAGGTTCACCTGCCTGGAATGTAGAAATGGTGAGTGGACATCATGTTAAGCTGTTGAATATTTCACATTTCACTCTTTACTATCATACACTACATGCACACTAATATTCAACTGTCACAGAGAGCTGAAGTCCCGTCCCATCCACTTGTGTCCTATGAGATCTTATTTTGGATAAAAATTGCATGACAGTCAATGGTGAAAGACAAGTGAATTTTTGATCATTTTAATTATTTCACTTTTTACACATATGATGTTTCTCAATTTGAAATATAACTTCACAAGTCAAGAAAGTTCCAGTTTGGGGTAAAACGGTTTAAGTATCAGACTTTGAAGATACATAAATCTATGATCCGTTAAGAGGTGTTGAAGATGCCTCTGTAGCTTCAACATGACCAGACTGTGCTGATTTTTCTACTCTTAATAGTTTGTTTGCTCTCAAAGGTTAATGTACAATGCACTGAGGTAATAACTGTTTCAGTGTTGGTGACATGTATCACGTGCATTGAAAGGTGCAGTCCATTGAGCTGTTTCCACAAAAAATAGATGTTTCCTTATCATCTTTGCAACAAACTGTGACTTTCTTGGCTTGTACAATTTTTTTAAATTTCCAAACATCATATATGTCAATTATGACACAGTTTAAAATAGACCAAAAATCGTTTGAGTCTCATCATTGATTGTTGTTCATATTTTTTTTCAGTTACGTCCCATGTGACACACCAGAAGGAATGGGATTTCAGTCTTTATTCAGAATATGATAATATTGGGAAATGAGTTAGATATGTCACATAAACTGATCTAGAGTAATCAATCTCCAATAAAGACATAGGATGTTCTTGTATTGGGGTTTTAAAAGTACTCTTTGGACATGTATCAGGTACATTTAGAATATGCATCTCAGTTTGAGATCTTACTGCAGTTTGCAACACACTACACCCTGCTTGTTTACAGTTAGCAGTGTGTGTTGGATACAAGCCAGCTGGCCAAGAGTTTACAAGAGATTAGGAGTTGCATCTTCCATCATTGACAGAATGAAAATGTGAATGCCATCGATCATTTTGACAGATTAGACTGAAGGCAGTCTAACATAATGTTCCCTGACTTTTTTTTTTTTGCAGTTGTCTAATTTTGATTTGCATTATTCATATTTTACTCTTTAGGCACAATGGCTGTTGCCTTAAGTGTGCAGACATAGCGTTTCAATGCATCTACTGTCACTGCATAAAAATGCAAAGCAGGATATGACCACAGGCAGTGTTTAAATGCCTCATTTGTATAGAATCTGTTCCTTCTTTATGGAAATTATGGTTATGATCAAGTTGTTTTTGGAAATATTATTGAATGTGTCTCTAAATGATTTTAAACAATTTTAATTTACATGATGGGTAATGATGGATTAGGACAGAATTTCTGTTGTGCTTTCCATGAAACTGACAGACAACATGAAAGTATAATGCAACCTCTCTTGGAGATGCATGGCTCAAAGAAATGCCAAGTGTCATATGGTACAGGGACAGATAAAGTGCACTTCCTGTTGCTTTGGTTTTTAACTGTGTCATATTCCCAGTCTTCAGTACAATATTAATTTTAGTTTGTTATGTGATTTTTTTTTTTTTTTTTCATTGTAGGAATTTTCTAGAAAATTGTAGACATCAACCTTAATGGGTTAATTGGTCATTCTAAAATTGCCTGTAGATGTAAATGTGAGAGTGAGTGGTTGTTTGTCTCTGTGACAGCCCTGTGATGAACTGGTACACCTCTAAGGTGTACCCCATCCATGTCTGATGTAAGCAGGGACAGGCTCTAGCATCCCTGCAGGCAATGGAGCACTTACAGAAAGAATGAATGAATTTAGAATAAGGCTAAAAACTGTGCCATTTTGTGTTTGTAAACATAGTCTGTGTCTCTGTACTGTTTTTCTTCCAGGCAATCACACTTGTTTTAGCTGTAAAACAACAGGGACGGAGGTGACACGCTGCTCTGTGTCTGGATGTGGCTGTTATTACCATGAGGAGTGTGTCCGTAAACTGCCCGGTTTCAGCAGCAGTCCTAGCGGAGGCTTCAGTTGCCCTCAGCACAGCTGTGCTACCTGCTGCCTGGAGAGAGACCTGCAGCGAGCCAGTAAAGGTAAAACAGGTGTCTGATGTCCTGTTTCAGTCTGCAGCTGAGGCGTGTATCAAATGAGTTCAAACTATATCTATAACATACAAAGAAATTAATGAATTAATGATGTTTCTAGGAGGTGGTCTTATGAGGTTAAAGAGTGTATTTTGAATCTGTCAAAAGTATAAGATGATGTCAGAAAGGGTGTGTGTGTGTGTAAGTGATAAATGAGAAGAGGAAGGGCAGACAAAATTACACGACTTTTATAAAGGTACAGCGTGACTGATACCATGCTCCATGTCCACATGATGTATATGCCACCTTGTTCCCGACAGGGTCTGTTTGGGATGTGCCGAGGTTTACCTCACCACACACCAAAGTGTTCAGGAAAATGTCTCACAATAGTATCCTATTGAACAACACAAGTCAAATATGATATTCCACATTCCATTGTTGTTAATTGTGTCCCCAGGGTGAGAATGCGTGGTTAAGTAAGTGAAACTCAAAATTAAAGCCTCTGCATTGTTTAAGTAGTAAATGAACCAAATCATTTCTATTTTCTTAAAATGTTTGTCTCAAACTGAATTCCTTCAAATAGTGATGTTATGTTCAGACTTAATATACCTGTTTTACATTACATACAGTACCACATTTCTTTAGCTGTGTCTGTATCTGCAGTGTCCACAATATCCAGTGTTGTTCCTCATCCCTCCTCATTTAAGTGTCATTTAAGTACATCTGCAACTCAAAAGAATCTGACTGCATTTATTGAAGCTGCAAAAAGTGTTTCTGACAGAAGGGCTTTCATTGTGTTGTGAAAAGGCCTATTTTATACCAAACCATGATCTTTTCCTAAACCTTTCCTAGTAGTTTTGTGGAAATTCTGCTTTCCAGAAGAGTTTAGACTAACATTTATTGTCCCTCTGTGTCTTGTCCAGGTCGTCTGATGCGCTGTATCCGCTGTCCACTGGCTTATCATACAGGAGACAGCTGTGTGGCGGCAGGCAGCGTAGTCCTCACCCATCACATCATGATCTGCAGCAGCCACAGCAGCACCAAGAAGAATGGCCTCCTCTCCTCCCCTGTCAATGTGGGCTGGTGCTTCCTGTGTGCTAGAGGTAAGCCGTCATAGAAAACACACACACACACACACACACACACACACACACACACACACACACACACACTAAGGGCCTTCTTCCTGCAG
>JAPTGW010000028.1:7011376-7024999 GCA_029814545.1 Apogonichthyoides opercularis
TCTTTTCATGGTCATCAGATATGACCCATTTGAACATTCAGAGGCTGCGTAGTTACCGTGGAAACATCTTCATCTTCTACAAGATTGATTCACCAGTAAAACCCATGGAGTTGGATCAATGACAGTGGATGGTCACACTGGGTTTATGTTCCGTTAATCATATGTTTTGCTTAAAAAGTGACTTTTTCTTCAGTTTTCTCTGCTTCTGATATAATAAACCTCAAGTTTAATCTGAATTTTTATGAACATCTACATAATCAGTGAATTAAATGTAGGAAAATCATGGTTTACACTGAAAAAACACAAAATAAGGAGGATAATATTATAATCAATGATGATAAATCACTTAAGAAAAGTTAAATATCGAGAACAATTCATTTGGGAACAGACTAAAGTAGCACTGGGTCTTTATGGGTTTTGAATTTTACTCTTGTGTAGTTTTAGTACTTTTGCTGAATTACAGACTCTTCACACTGTTTTAAAGGGTCAGTTTCTTTTCTAATTCTGAATCTAAAGGACACAATCCTTTACCTCTGCAAACATCTGTTCAGCTGCTCAGTGACCTTTGGTGAATGTGTTTAACTCTGTCAGGCTAAACTGTGCTCAGTCAGCTTTCCGTGGAAAAATAAGAGTTAAAATAACATCCTGTCATGGTGTGTGTTCAGGAGTGCACCCCGTTTGCCGTGATTGGCAGTAACACAGTGGTGGAAGCCAGAGGGCAGCGAGTGCGAGGTAGACTGTACCCCTGGGGGATTGTCGAAGGTATGTTCATAAATAGTCTCTCAAACTGTGACATAACTTACAACTTGCATTCATTTTTCATCTTTGGTTTCCCCACTCAGTGGAAAACCAGTCACACTGTGACTTTGTCAAACTGAGGAACATGCTGATTCGGTCACACATGCACGACCTCAAAGATGTGACCTGTGACGTTCACTATGAAAACTACAGAGCACAGTGCATACAAGAGATGACCAGGTACGTGTCTGTAAAGACAGAGCAGAGCTGATGACATGACCAAGGGTCATGCATGTAAGAAGGGGAGATTTCAGTCCAGACTGATGCTCCTGCTTTTGTCCTCACAGTAAACTGGCTCAGGATAACCGTATGGAGAGTCCCATCCCCATCCTGCCGCTGTCCACTCCAGATGTGGACACAGAGAAGCTCATCAAAATGAAAGATGAAGAGGTATTGTACAAATCATGGAACTCTGAACAGGAAACTCAAAACCTTTAGGAAAGCAATCATCTGGGTTTATAACCTTTAAACCTTTTTACCAAAAGAGAAATGCATGTGTGTTCCCAGGAGCCAAACTCACATAATGAGATGAATTTCCACATTTACTGTCACTTTCACCTTTAAAAATATGTTAATAAATACACTTACCTTTATTAGCAACAATCCCATGATGACTGCATCATGGCTCACTAGATGCCAGATATTGAGTCTAACTAGTCTGTTAACTGAACTTTTAGTTGATTTTCCAACAATATTCGTGTGATTGAGAATAAAGGGAAAGGGAATCACAGTCTTCAGCTGGACACTGATTGACATATTAATTGATGTGTCATAACATTATTAAGTATTTTACTGCCAATTCACAACCTACAATCCATTTTAGCTCCTGGCCATAAATTTAGGAAATGCGGCTTCAGGGACAAATAGACATGATCATATTTTTAAAAATGTGAAATTCCTTTTGAACCACTTGTGATAGAAGTGAGCTTTAAACGTTGGCTCATGAGAATCTTACTTTTCCAAGGCTATGATGCATTTTGCAGCAAGTTGGTCTGATTTCTGATACATGCAGTCCTGTGACACAGAACTTTGCTGATTCACTGCAGTGAAAATGTTTGTAGTGTTTGGAAGGAGGACACAGATTCCCCAGGAAATACAACATGGTAAAGTGATCTTAGACAACATTACACAAATACAACTTTGCATTATTAAATTAATTTCATTTTGTGAGAGAGGTTATAAAAACTTCAACAATACATCATATTTGTGAGCGCTAAAGACATCATAACATCTTTATTATTGTTGAAGTTTGATTCTTTTTGCTCACTGAGTGAATTACTAGGATTTCAGTGCTACTTCTACTGTCATAATGAACATATCACTAAGCTGTAACATGTGAAGTCAAACATGTTGCACCAAACTTTATGTGACTAAAAACTGACTCACTGTCTGTTCTCAGCACATGGTTCCCATGATACTCTAGACAGAACTATAGTGACACATCACTCCTACAGCTGTGGGACCTTCCATTCCTGTGGATTTGAAGTATTATCATGATAAAAATGTTCATGGCACTTAATGTCAATAATTATTGTGATAAATGTTAAATCTATATTTCTTTTCAGTTTCAAAAGGCTGATTTTTGTTTGTGAGTCAAAAAAAACAGATGATTACTTATACTGTAGTTTAAAATGATTATTTATGGAAAGAATCAAGACAAATATTTCAGGAATCTGGAAGTAGAACATTTAAAACAATTATAATAATTTTGAAAAATCAACACTAAGTAATTTTGTGAGCCTGGATAAGAATGTAAACAACATTAACACTTAAGACAAAATAAAAAATGTTAGGTGCAATGATATTTATTGCAATATATAAAATGATATTATGACTTTATCATTATGTTTTTGTAGGCCAGTTTCCTGTTACCAATGAAACACATGATCTCAGTCTGTCATAATGGAACTAAGTCATGTGACTGTAACACTGAAAACACCATCATGAACAAAAGTTGTTAGTGCATTGGATCTGAAGTAGTGAAGGAGGAATAGAAAAGTGTCAGATCCGGTGCTCCTCTTGATAGGGTGGTCTTGGTACTGTGGTGGGAACCAGGCGCTCTGATAATGTTGAAAATGTATCATGACATTCAACCTGAGTCCGTGTCATCATCAAGAACCTTCATCAGGGCAGAGGATTTAGGAAATAGTGGTGCTCTGTATAAAATGAAACACTACATACAGATTACAACACATTCATTGATTCACAGGGGTGAAGGCGGGGTTCACCCTGGACACGCCTCCAGTTCAGCACAGGGCTGACAAATACTAATCCAATAATCCAATTAAAAACCACTGTGAATGGAACAAAACACACACAGTACAAGTGGAGATAAGAAGAATATCAAAACAATTATAATCCGAAACATTCCAGCCTCACGTGTAGCAGTGAGGAATAGCCTGATGAAAGCAGAAGTTTAAATGTGTTTGTAAACAAACCCTGTTCATATATCTGAACTCACGGTTCATGACTTGCTGTCTGTTTGCAGCTAAAGAGGATGCAGGAGATGCTGACCAAGATGCAGCAGCAGATGCATGACAAAGACCAGTGATGGCTCCTGTGAAGCAGAGCTGAGCTGCAGCGCCACCTGCTGTCTCATATGGGAGGAAACAGCAAGTCGACCCTCAAACAGCTCAACCACGTGTGGATATGACGTGTTAGTGGCAACTCTGGCTGTAAATGAATCCTCAGTTTGGTGCTTTTGTATAGTTTGTCTGCCTGGACGGCTGTTGTGTCAGAGGGGTTTAGGTGGTTTTCTTTTCTATTTTTTTCTCTCTCTCTGATACTTTCCATTTGCCCACTTTGAGCCCCTCACTGTGGTTAACAGTCGTAACAGATATTATATAAATGCGTAATTTAACTTACTAGTCAGTGGATCTAATTTATAAAAGCAGTGCTAAACCTTTGTGATATTCTGTCAGGGTATGAATATGTGTTCTGCGAGTTGTTTTGTAAAAGGAATCTAAGTTGTTGTGTTAGATTTAAACATTGGATATTGTTTGGTTTTTTTAATTATTATGTGTTTGTGTATGATTGTGTGTGTTTGACATCCGTCCATAAACTCCCTTTTGTTCTTACAGTGACTTTGTTTCAACCCAACCTCTGCTCTTGCTAATCCACTCTCTGATCATCACAAATCCCTTCATGTAGTGACAGACCATTTTTAACATATTTCAAGCCAGTATTTGTCTTTTTCTGCTGGCTGAGCTGAATATGCACTTAATATTGCCAGTGGCTAACTGGGGATGGAGAGCCTCTGACATAATGATAGGGTAGGTGCAGTATGGAGTGCATGTGCAAGCATGCTTCTGTTACTCATATCCCCGAAATGCTGTGGGCCTATTTTTACTGCTTTATAGCCGATGCCCTGTGCTTGTAATAAAATGCATCATGACCTGTGCTTTGTTGCCACCATTGGATGGTTCAAAAAAAAAATACTGAGGAGTAAATACTGTGTCTCTGCTTCTGTTTGGAATCTCTCTCTTTGGAAGCGCATTTTGCCAGTGAAGATTTGTATCCAGCGTGTGAGGCCAGAGTGTGTGTGAGTGTGTTTGACTCAGTGAGTGTGTGATTCCGAGGTAGAGTACATGTTTTGCCTGAAGCCTGAGAGCTCAAGCCGTGCCCTGTTTCTAAAGGTGTGACAAATAAACACTTGTTTCTCGTGTTTCTTGTCGTCTGTTCCATGACTTTCTTCTCTCCATTATTCGGTTGCGCGTCCAGTGACACGACGTCTTCAGTGGTTTTCCGGATGTCACAGACACATCGAAAAAAACAGAAACATTATCTGCTGATTCATACCTTTATCTTCTGTAGCCATTCTTCTTCCTGCAGTACACACTGGGTCTTCCTCTGTCAGTCAAAGGACACACAAGCCCAACAAAAATACACAAAAGTATTAGTACAAATGATATGAAACGAATGTTATTCAACAGCAAGATGAAAACCATGACACATCAAATGGAACCATACAAGCTCATTATGTTTTTATAGTTTATTAAAAGTCAAAATAATTTTATACCTTATGTGGCTGAAGTAAGTCCGGGTTAAATATCAAATTAATTAATTTAATTGAGGTTTTACTATCTGCAAATCATGTCAAACACCTATATCACAAAACAGATTATTCCTCTGAAGGCCTTTCCTGCTGAACAAAAATTAAACATGCAACCAGTTTGCTTCTTGTAAAATATGAATTGTGAAAGTGTCGTATATCAAAGAAAGACAACGTTTGAATCGTGTTCAGTTCAACTAATCAATTAAAATGGTAAATCATCTATAAAATTGCGAAATGGCCATATTACCTAGTGTTCTAGACTGACAAATGTTTTCATTCTGACTGGCTGCATGTTTGGGTGCAAGCTAAACATTTCTTCTTTTTTACAGGAGGTCATTTCAGAGTAATTGCCTCAGATGTTTTTAGGAGGACCTGTGTAACTTATCAATGGGGAAAGAAACAACAGGAATTTCTCTACTTACTGCAAAGTCAATGTTCAGTAACAATTGATTATTGGAAACTTTTGGACGGCCGTGGCTCAGGAGGTAGAGTAGGTCGTTCAATAACCAGAGGGTTGGTGGTTTGAATGTCACTCCCACTGGTAGTTGGAGGAGCATATATAGATGTCCTTTACACCACCAGTATGTGAATGAATTATGAAGTCAGTGTCAAGTGCCTAGAAAAGGGCTGTAGAAATCCAATTCATTATTATTGAATCTTCTAAGTGAAACCTTTCAGTTCCATTTTAATGATGTGGACTCAAAACTCAACTGTATCCGCAGTAACACAGTGCATTACAGTATTGTGGAAGGAATCCCTCCTTTAAGAAACTGTTTGTGGGGAGGTCCCAGGTCCCAGCGTCAGTGCTTGTGTAAAGTGTGGGCCTTACTGTAAGTGTGTGTGTTCATGTTTATCAGTGAGACCCAGCTGTCAGTCACACACTCAACCTCTCAGAGCAGCACACAGTCGACAACTGACGCCACTCAGCGCTTAAGGTAAACGTCTCTGCTCAGACTTACAAACATTCAGCTTGGAGACTTTGGTTACTGAACAGGGTTTCTCAGTATTTTCTGACAAATGACCTCTCACAATATAACTGCTATTTAAAACATTACATGTTCTGTGAATGTCAGTACTGCTTCACCTTCTGTTTGAACCATGAACCAGGCATAGTTGATGAAAATGTGTCCTCTAACAAACAAATATTAGTAAACGGTGTCAGTTCTACTTTGCTGTGCTTTGTCAGTGACCTCAACGGGGTCTGCATCCCATAGTTTGAGAAACTGGTTTAAGTTTTATTGATCAAACTATCAGCACACAACTCTGATCTCAAACATGTATAATATATAATATTTATAATATTTAATATTTTATTTATAAAAGCACCCTATGTTACAAAAACATCCATTCTTATACACATATGGGCAATGTTAGCATTTACATTTGCATACATTTCACAGTTGAAAATGCATGATATTTCTGACTATCACTGCACCAAATGTACAAACATGTATTTTACAGTATATTACATAATATATAGTATAGTATGGTACAGTATAGTATAAATTATGTACATTCAGTACAGTGAAAGATCATAGATGAATGACTATAAAGGTTGTAAAACAGATAATATACAAAGTGTGAACAGAACAATAAAAACTCTGCGCTTGTGTTCAGTCTTTACTTTGATATTATACACATGACCTTTGCATTTGGTAAATCGATCACTTATTATTTTGGGTTCACAAATGTCTTTTCAGGTTTGAACAGAGTTCTGTGTAAGTCTACTGGTAGTCTTCTATTTATATCACATGTGTCTTTCTTGCTCTAGTGATTGCTGCTGATAACGGTTTTTTTTTGGTTTGGTATCTTCTCGTAACACATTCACTTCACATCACTTAAATACAAAACACTTTCACTTTAAAAAAGCTTCCTCTCAGATATGTACAGACCAGAAGAAACCCAGAAAATCCAAGTATTACAGTCATCATCAAATGTGTAGTCCAGACTTGTGTGTTTTCATCTCGCAGCTAAATATATTTGTCTTTCTCCTGTTTCTCCTCCTGACTGTTTCCTCTCATCTCCTTTCCTCCTCTCTTTGTTTCCTCTCCTCTCCTTATACTCTCTCCTCATTTCCTTTATCTTTTGTTGTTTCCTGTCCTGCTCTTCTCCCCAGTGATTGGCTACTATGAGGGGGCTTCTGCTCCTGTTTTTTCTCCTCTCATTTGGAGGTCAAAGGTCATCAGCGTGTCCCCACCTTTGCTCATGTAATGGCAGTCAGGTGGACTGCAGCGGCCGGTCTCTCACCTCCTCCTCCCTCCCCTCCACTTTCCCCGCCGGAACTACAGAGCTCAGTCTCCATGACAACCTGCTGACCTCCATCCCTAACGGGCTGCTGGACGGGCTGACGTCTTTGCATTCGGTGTCCCTCCATGGTAACCCGTGGGTGTGTGACTGCGGTGTGCTGTATCTGCGGGCCTGGCTGCTGCGTCAGTCCCCCAGACAATTGTCCCACCAGGCGGTGAACTGCAGCTCCCCTCCTGGTCTGAAAGGGAGGCTGGTGGCCTATTTAACGGAGGAGGAGCTCCTGCAGACCTGTCACTACTGGTACTGTGACCTGGCCCTGGCCTCGCAGGTGGCTCTGTTTGTGTTCGTGGTGGTGCAGGCGGCCCTGCTCGTGGCCCTCATTGTGTTCCTGAGGAGGTTTGAGCTGCTGTCGAAGGAGGCAAGAAGGACCACGGAGGAGAGCTTCAGGGAGAACGACTACACGTCTTTAAAGGACAGTAGCATCTAACATGGAACCATGACCACGCATCATCTGACACAATATATGTTTAAGCTCTGTTTTTTTCATTTGCACATCAAATTGAGTAAATGTGCCTATATCTTGTGACTTAATGTTGGTTTTGACACGTAAAGAACAAACATACAAGAGAAAAGGTTTAGTTAGAGGAGAAACATTGCAAATACAAAAACCTATATTTAGAAAAGCAGATTCTAAATGCAGCATTTTTCTAGAAATATTCTGAACATGCAGCTTTGATATTATAAATAATAATATACTGTTCAATAATATAATAATAAAATCTCCTCCTTGTGATGAAATGGAATAGATGCTCATTTAAACATAGCTTATTGGTTATGTTGGCGTATTTGGGCTAAATAGAATGTGGTACTTGCATTTAGCTCTGCACCCCCAAACAGATGCAAAAATGGCTCCTTACTTACATAAGGCTTCAACCTCCTTCAGTAAGGCTGTTTTCTGCCAAAAAATAGACTAAATAAATAAATAATCTGACATATCTGTTGTGTTTCTGTACAGACATCTCCTATTATTTATTCCCTATATGTATACACTTTTATTACAGCAAAATGTCAGTCACATGATGTCGGATTTTAATACAAGAGACTCCATTTTTTAACTGAACATTAGCACATGGACCACACAGAGCTTTCTATCAAAACCAACAGCAGTGTGACAAATATCAGATTTCTGTTTCTTTTCTTTTCAAAGTGTAATGTGATAGAAAAAAATAAATAAATACATTTCTTTCCTTCATATCCTTTCCTTCATATCATGTATCACCTTGAGACATTAAAGCTCTGATGAAACTAAGACAGACTGGTATCTGGGTGTTGATATCTGGAAATGTGAAATGGTTTTGATATTGTAACACATTCCACAAATTATATTTTATTTTCTTGTGAAGTAATTTGCCATTTTCTACCTTCCCATTTATTGCACACTCACAACATGTTAGACATTTCATTCTGTGTATGCATACTGTAATCTGACCTTTACAACGTATTAAGGGTTAATTTGCATTAAATGTCAATAAGTTATTGTTTGTTTTCTTGGAGCTCCTTTTAAAATGAGAGATTGTTATATTTTGGATGCTACTAATAAAGAATTTTAATGTCAGAAGCAGCATGTTTCATGTTGTCTAACTTGTTTAGACAATAGATTGATGTCGATCAAGACATGAAGCAAAATATTTTTTTCATAATTTATATTAAATTAATGAAATAATTTCATGTTGTTTGACAAATAACCATTCATTTATTTATGATTATTTATTGAAGTGGAACCATTGTGCGTAGAGACTGTTTCAGCGGACACAGTTACGGGACGGACATGACTGTGTTTACACGTGAGGAGACCAAGCAGAGTGGAAGCAGTGCTACCTGGGTTTTAAATCTTAGGGAGTGTGTTTTGACCCGTTGTAATTAAACGGTTTGTATTCTGAAATATTTATAACGATCTTTTTCCAAAAATTTGTTTAGTTTTTATCTGTAACAGGGAGATAAACTTGTTAGTTCGCTTTTGCTAACGCTAAATGTAAGCCTTGGTGTCATAAGTCGATCATTAATAGTTGTACTCATATAATTTAAATATTAGTAGTAGTAACTGTATTTTGACATTTGCAGAGATTAGTGTAAAATGGGAAAACTAAGGAAGAAACACAACTGGAAGGGGAGACAGCAAGATGAGTCTCAACTACCAATAAACGCAGAGCACACACATGTAGTTGTGGAGCTTCAAGGTAAAATAGAGATTAAAAAACCCCAAAAAGATGGAGTTATTCGATTCAGCTAGTATGATTCTTCAGGTCTGATAAATATCTACTAATGTGATCGTGACTAGATGGAGCCAGGCTCAAGGGGGTTGATGAGAGCAACGCATTGGTCCTCCCGGCCAGTAAAGCCAAGGGGAAGACAGCCTGGGTGGCACCTATCTCCAAGAAGAAGCCTTTGACCAAGAAGCAGAGGAAGGAGCTGCAAAAGGTTCTGGAACGCAAAGAGAAAAAGGCCCAGGTGAGAGAGGCTGGTGCTGCAGTCTGAGACAAACTAGAAACAAATGAGCACGGAACAGTGTCTACCGCAGCTACATTTACAAGTTAATGTCATTAAACCCATTATCAGCAAAACATGAAATGTCAACATAGTCCTTTCACACAAAGATGCTTCCATGTAGTGTTTTGCTAGACAATTATTTTGATTAATGTTCCTGCTGCTGTTGTGTGTATGGTTCATTTGACTGTTGTACATGTTCATTTTATAAACTGTTGGTAGTGTCATCTACACCAATGCAATTTTATCAGATCTCCATATGCTTGTTGCATTGCTAGTGTCTACCTTTGAGTTCAGAATAACCAGCCTGTTTCAGCTTGGTTACAATGCATTTTCCAGTGAACTTTAACCCTGTTTTATTTGTTTTTGATGTGACTTTCCTGTCTTGCTGCATGTCATGTCCAGAGAGCAGACATATTGTCTAAACTGGCTGAAGTGCAGCTTCCAGAGTCTGAACTGAAGTTGCTCTATACCTCATCCAAACTGGGCACAGGAGATAAGCTCTACCAGCCCAAACAGTACGTGCAACACAGACTATATTACCCAAGATTACTCCGATCAGCTGACTAGTTACAGTAGTTAGAGTTATTCCAAGATTATTTTGCACTTCTAGCATGTCTTAAAGAACACCTTCTGTTTTGTTTTGTTTTGTTTTTTCTTTGAGAACGTTATCATGAATTTTTCACAGATTGTTCTAGTCTATTTTGTCTTTGGTCTGAGTTTTATTAATGTAATTTATTTTGGAAAATTATAAAAAGCCAGTATCTGTGTATCTGAGCAGTTGAAGGATGAGGAAAACCATGAGTTATAGTTTTTCATTTATGTCATTCTCAGGACATCAGATGAAATAAACCATGGAGACTCTGAGCCAAAGATCAGCAGTGTCAGTGGAGCAAACAGGAAGAGAAAATGGAGAGAAGAGGAGGAGGCACAAAAAGCAGAAGAAAGTAGCGACACTTCCACTGATGATGAAGATGATGAGGACAGAGAAGAGAATGAAGCCATAAAGAGCAGAGGGAAGATTGAATCTAAAGAAACTGTCTCCCAGTGTCTGGATGCAGAGGACAAACAAGAAGATAAAAAAGAGCAGCCAGGAGCAGAAGATCAGGTGAATAAGAAGAAGAGTTCAGATGAGGAGAAGGTACAAGTCAAGAGGGAATCCCAGCCGGCGGTCTTCATTCCTGTCCACAGATCATCTGAAATACAGGTAAAAGTGCATGGGAGCCAGTGAAAATGTGTGTTTTCTTCAGACTGCTGTGAGTTTCTAAAGTGTCTTTGACTGGGCGGCTGCAGGAGGCTCGTCTAAAGCTGCCTGTGCTAGCAGAGGAGCAGGTCATCATGGAGGCGGTGAAGGAGAACCCCTGTGTGGTTATCTGCGGAGAGACAGGAAGTGGCAAGACCACTCAAGTGCCTCAGTTTCTGTATGAAGCCGGCTATGCCAGGTACTTCACATATTCAGTCACCATAAGTAGGATAAAGCTCATGGAACAGTGAGCATTCATACTGAAACACATCAAGTGATTCATAATCTTCTTATTTATTTTGTTTCCTTTCAGTGGCAGCGGCATTATTGGTATCACAGAGCCGAGAAGAGTAGCAGCTGTCAGTATGTCCCAGCGAGTGGCCAAAGAGATGAACCTGTCCACACGGTAACTACAAAGACACTTTAGGATACAGGGCAACTAGTAATGCCAAATCTGTTGCACAAGGATGAAAGAGTTCCCACTCTTTTCTGTTGAGTTCATTCTGTTTTCAGTGCTGATTTTTCTGGTATGCCTGTGGCTCTAACTGGTCAATGAAATCATCTGTCACCTGCCAAGTAATGAAGACAAATTGAGAATAAGAAAATATTGCAAACACTTTGTTTTTCTAATTCCTCTGCTCTGCGCTTGGTAACCACCGTATGACTGGGATTTTAAGAATGAAATGAGGTGAGGTGCTTGAAGAACTGCTCTGTTTATTTCAAGGTCTTATTTATGCACAGATAAAAGCACACACAGTCAGGGTATGAGGAGAGACCTGTCGACCGTCCATAACAAGACACTTTTATACCCAAAGGTTACTGTGTCAGGCACTTACTCCACGCAGTAGACATATGACAATGATGGCAGTTTATACACAGTCAGGAGGACACTTTGATAATGATGACGTCTTAAAGTGAGAGTATCATCTTCTTAGTACAAAGAGCATTCACATTATAAGACATAACAAGACCAGAACAGATTAGGACGCGTATGTCAGACTAATCACTAATGAGAACACAATGTCATTTTTCATTTTCATCTACTCTTTTCTTAACATATGAACGAAGGACAGAAGCCTCTACATATGCATATACAGCTGAAGAAAGTAAAAGATTTGTGTTTACACTTGAATATCCAGAGGTTCTTAGTCTTTTTCCTGTTGGATCATTTATAATCTCCAGCTCTTCAACTGAATCTGACAATGAATGAGCAGTGATTTTTTTTTTTTTTTTTTTTTTAATCGTACAAGCTGAGAGTTACTAATATTTACATTTGTACAGTAAAATCATATGTTCAGCCATGTGATGATATTTGGAGGTGTGTTCACTCTGTGTCCACAGCATCAGCGCGGCCTGTTGGTTCTATTATCTGTGTCTGACCAGTTCACCAAATGTGTCATTGAAAAAGGACTAAATTGTAAAAACCAGTTTGACTCTTTGACTCTCATGTTCTTCTATGGGTTTGGTTGTGGATGTTAAAGCTCAGATAGTTACTTCGTCTGGATTTTGCGTGTTTTCCATCACTGATAACTGCCGAACTGTTCCGGCATGTGTGGGAACCCTGTGTAAAAGTTGTAGATTTTAGGGACTTGTATGTGACAGGTGTGTGTGTCTTCAGGGTGGTGTCTTACCAGATTCGATATGAGGGAAATGTGACAGAGGAGACCAAGATCAAGTTCATGACAGATGGTGTTCTGCTGAAAGAAATTCAGAAGGTCTGATACTGTTTCATATTCATTATGTAAATTGCCATAACTGTATTCCTAGGTTTAATTTAATCAGCCTTGAAGAACAACTAGGGCTTATTTAAATGCTTTTTCTTAACTGTCTTTATTACCAGTCTGAGTGCAGTTAGTTGATTGTGCCTTTTACCACCTTAAAGTCCCTTCAGTTTCCTCATCCTAGCCATCATGTGTTGTAGGACTTCCTGCTCCAGAAGTACAGTGTGATAATCATCGACGAGGCCCATGAGAGGAGTGTGTACACAGACATCCTCATCGGTCTACTGTCTCGTATCGTCCCCCTCAGAAACAAGGTAACCTGCGCTGCATTGTATGTGTGTATAGAAGGGAAAATGGCCCACACAGTCAGTGACGTGTTGCTGTGTGCAGAGAGGGATGCCCATGAAGCTGCTCGTCATGTCGGCCACTCTGCGGGTCGAGGACTTCACAGAAAACCAGAAGCTGTTCCGGACACCTCCGCCTGTTATCAAAGTGGATGCTCGCCAGTTTCCAGTGACAATCCATTTCAACAAGCGAACCCCACTGGAGGATTACACCGGAGAGGCTTTTCACAAGACCTGCAAGATCCACCGCATGCTGCCTTCAGGTACAATGATGTGTTTTTATGTCCCCAAAATGGAGTTTCAGGGATATAATGGTTTTACCCCCAACGCTGCTAGATCCGCTGCTGGATCTCCTTGGTGTTTTGATCATAACTAGGACAAATTTGATTAGATTTCTTCTCCCTTGATTAACATAGTGGACGCCGAGTGGAAGAACCCTATGGATTTTAGCTTCTCTATGAGTATTATAAGTCATCCATATGGAAGTGCTTTAGTTGAACATCAGTTTTTTGGACTTAAATCAATCTGATTGTGATCAAATGTGGTTCACATTGATGGTCTTCCAAATGTCCATGTTCTGTCGAGAGTTCATATAGGGTCATTTTCATTCACTAGGTGGAGTTTTGTGGGAAAAATGGGTTCTGACCATTATTCTACCACTATCAGGTCCAT
>JAPTGW010000028.1:12424422-12435008 GCA_029814545.1 Apogonichthyoides opercularis
GCCAAAGACTGAACTGAGGCAACGCTGTTTGTCCTTACTTAGTGAAGTGTCCTGGAGCACAAATACGTTCTGTTTCAGAGTCTTCTGGGAGTTTTTACCCCCATCTCATGGCCTTTTTAAAGTGTTGGTTCAGAGAGTTATTGAACAAACAGGAAAATGCACATACAAGTTATACATAGTAAATGTAGATTTATTACAAAGGCGTCATATGGTGCTTAGATGCTTAATTCTCTCACAATTTTGAATAGTAGTGCATGAATTATGGACAAATTTGTTGATTTGTTTGCGATTCTTTTTAATAGGGATGCACACATGTACCGGCTTTACTGCCAGCACTTTCCTCTTTCACATAAGATATCATTTCATTGATGAAAATGGCCACAGCTCATATGTTGTTATATTAAAGGTTGTTTCATAAATTTGTATGATTTATGTGACAAATGGCTAAAAGACCTTAAAGTGTAAGCTATAGAAAAAAAAATTGGAGAATGTGATTGCAAATAACTGAATAACATGTTTTCATTAGTGTGTAATCATGTAAAAATGATAATTACTGTGTTTTTGAATGAGACACTTACATCTATAGAAGCTCAGAATGGATTTCTTGTTCTTTTTTTATTTAATAGATGTTGACATCCAACATAAAAGTACGTTACATCAGCTACCACTGTGTGATTGCGTGGAGACCTTTAATACATATTACCCTCTTAACTAAAGAGTTCAGAAAAGACAAAACATATCCTGTCTGGTATGAAGGTTTTGTGTTTTGTTTTTTTGCAGCCACTGTAGTGGAATGAGATGGGTTGTTTAGTTGGTTGCAATCTGCAACTCCACCACTAGATGTCATTTATTACATGTTGAACCTTTAAAATGGTGCCATTATTAGTTATAGTGAAGATTTATTTGTTTTCCTAACAGGAGAAAAAACAAATATTGAGAATAAAAACTAAATCAAATAGAAAATAATGTACATAACAGCACCAGCCAAAATATTATTTAAAACACTGTATTCAGCCCAGAATTTCAGTATAACCCAATTGTTTGCAGAGTGAGTGCAGACATATGGGTGAATTCACCAGGTTTGAACATGTAGCCACACATACTATTGTTTATTTATTATATTTGAAAAAAACAGCCTTGCAATATATATAAAACTTGTCTGGATAAAGTGCATGTGTCAGTGATTATCAAACTTTTTCAGCTCTAGACCCAAAAATCTATTGTGTATCTCCTCAGAACCCAAATTTACAAAAAATATGTCATGATTTGTCATAATGTCTACATTTTTACTGCCTCTTTCATCATCAAAATAATGATTTGATGATGAATTTTGGATTGATTTTTTTTTTTATTTATTTTTTTTAATCTTGTTACGTTGTTCACAAGGGTTTACTGAACCTGCCTATAATAAACACTTATATTTTAATTGGGAAAGTGACTTCACATAGCATATTATTGTTTTGTATTTCGCTCTGAATCAGTGTAAAAAGCTCTGCAACATATTTTAGGTCTGAACCATAAGTCTGAGAAAGGAACTCTGAGTTGCAATAGTCAGTAAACACTGTATGTTTGAATCATTTTGATCTGTAACCCTGCATTAGGAAATCATATTTTTTTTATTCATCAAAACACAACTTAATGAGTTATCTAAACCTAAAACTGTAGCTGAAATCAAAATAGTCATCCCCTGATGTGCTACTATCATCCTTATCGTATTTGAATCCTGCGTTTTAGCCTCACCCTAGAGCCACAAATAAAATGCAATAAGCGAAACTTTTAATAATCTTCCTTCATTTTCTCCTCAGGTGTTTGTCTATGGTAGAGAAATATGTCATTGTCCCCCGAGGTACTAAAAATATGACTCATGAGAATATTATTTTCTAGCTGGGACTGATTTTCATATGGGATATCAGCTCGAACAGCTAGAAGCCTGCGTTCACCGTCAGCCTGCTGCGTGGTGATCAGGAGGTGGAAAGTGGATTAAACCATTGCTTTTTGATGGATACCTTCACTCTGTCATCATAGTATAATTAATGGAGGAAATTATACAATGCTTATGTGCACATAACCTTGCCTGTAACTCCATGGTGTCAGCAGGGGGAGCACCTGGCAGCAGTGTGTGTTCCCTGACCAGAGGAATGAGTTATTTTAAGTAGACAAAGACTGTCCTCATGCTTGATTAAATAAGACAAAGTAAAATATCTGGCTGCTTAGACAACATCACAGTGATTTAATTTGTTATTTTTCACCCATTAGGCATGTCCTTGCAGTATATCTAATGCATGCATGTAATGTTAAATATAAATGTGCAGTTTATCTGAAAAAAAAATAAAAAAATCTACATTTAATTGGAAAAAACACTTTAGATGACATAAAATTATATATGCAGTGCTAGATATGCGTGTACAAATATGTTCTGGAAGTAAGGTAAATAAAATGTATGTAATGTTTTTATTTATCACACAATGCATTATAGTGAATTCAATTAAATTGCTGTTAAATATGCTTTAGATTCTGGACTTAGACTTGATATGATGATATATTTGCAGGATTTGCATAATGGAAAGTAAATGAGGACTAAAAGCAGCCCTAATATAATATATTTAAATCCATTCCTCTTACAAAAGTAGGCTTGGCTAAATTCCCTGAACTCCACTAATCTACACATCATCTCCTTCCCCCTTTTTTTCAGACTGTATTGATCAACCCGGGGCTTTACGTCAGTATTGATAACTTTGCCAAAGCAAAATCAAGTGCAATTGTCCAGTTAATGTCGGGGACGGAGGCTGGGATACAGTTGCTCTTTACTTTTCTGCAAAACCGGGCACTTGGCCAAAATATTGTCTACTTTTTCAGCTTTTTACTTCCTGAAAACATGCCGGCAGACTTGTCAAACATATCATCGGACTGTGGTGTTAAGTCTCTTCGTTACTTTTTTTCTCTTTCTCTAAAGTAGGACCGGTGATTGTAAACGTTGTTTAACGAGGGGGAATCCAGCCCACATATTTATTGCAGCCGCTGAAAAAAATCTCCTCAATATCCCCCAAGATGGCCGCCGATGTAGGATCGATGTTTCAATATTGGAAGAAATTTGATCTACGGCGGCTTCAGGTTAGTGCTATTCTCACCTTTCTCGGCTTATTTTTCCAGCGGTATGTCTTGTTACTGTACTCCGGTGTGTGTTATCTCGTTTTGGGTGAATGTAAGGCGAAAGCTAGCGGTGTTTGCATTGATAGTTATTAGAAATTGATCCCTCTTCTGCCTTTGTTCAGTTCAATCATTGATCAGCGGTGGAGCGACCGTGGAGCAGCACAGCCTCTGTGTTAGCCACACCGATCTGGGATCAGCACCGCGGACAGCACTGATGTTTACACGCGCTAGCTTTTCTGGTTTTTTACTCTTTATCATCCGCGACAGGCTCCGCCGTAGTACTTACATGTACGGAAACTTTTAATGCGCTTCTGTGTCTCTGTTCTTGGACGTAGACTGTAACTTTTTTCAACCAGCTTAATGTTTTATGCGGTTTGTGTCGACGGCCGTTGCGTTGCTGCTGCATCTTTCAGTAGGCTAAAATGCAATTCTTGTGATAATTTCACTATTTCTTGGGGTATTTTTGGACGGTTTGCATGCGGGGAAGTTTCATTAGCGAGCCGGAAAGTTTATTTTGTGCACATTAGGTAACATATTTTTATCATAGGTAGACTGTGCGTTAAGTGATAGTGTACTATAAGCGGGGTTTTTTTTCCTTACGTCGCTGATGTCGTGGGCACAAAATGTCTCTAATTGTGGATAATGTGGCAGGTGAGCAGTTTGTTTGTATCACAGCCGTAACATGTATCTATATATGTGGTTATTTAATGGCATGTCAGGTCCGTGGATTGTACCCGCTGTGGTAAAAGTTGCATTTATTAACCACAACATATATTCCTGGAAGCGAAACGTAGCGGTGAGGTTGAAAAGCTAAACGTTGTGTTCAGTGTCCACTACCCCTTCCTTTCCCTTCTCTTCTCTTCCCTTCCCTCCGTCCTTCCTTCTTCCCCCTCCTCGGCTCCTCTCTCCTGAAGCCGCATAGGGCTGCTCGGCCGGGGGGGCTGTGTAATTGTATTCCCCGCTAATGTTTGTAAATCAGCCTCGGCCGGCGCAAGGGCACCGTCTCTGCACGTTTGACTGATGTTCTGTAACATGAGAAATGACAGGAGCATGGCAGTCCGGGTCCCTCGGATTGGAAAAGCCTACCCGAGGAGCAGAAATCAGATCTGGTGGCTCTCGCTTGTCTCTTGCGTTATTCCAGCCCTCATCCAGCTGGACCTCTCCTCCACATCCACATCCAGGCTGGGATCCACAGACGGAGAGAGAGGACGAGGGAGCTATTGTTGTTACGGCTCCATCTCCACAGGAGCATTTATGATTCTGATATACATTCAGGATTTTTTTTCCTTTAATGTGACTTGAGTTGTCAAAGAGCTAAATCTGAACTGCCCCTTAAGGATACCCAAGCCATTACCTTGTATCATGAGCAGTGATGTAGTGGTATATAATAAAAATGGGTAGCCTCCAGTCACTGATCATCATATTGCATAGAAGTCTTACTATAGAAGAACCCCCTGTCTAAGTGTTAATTCACACTTGTGTTCCCTTGAATGACCTTATCCTCATGTAAAATGAATTACTTTGAGGCCACTTGCTGTGAAGACACTAAATGTACAGCAGGAGGATTATTGGTGGCTTCTAAGAATTATTAAATAATCTCACCAATGTGGGGAAAAATGAATTTTGGTGGTTACTGACGGACTAGGTAGGCATCCACTTTACTTGTCTTAAGGATTCTTTTTACAAATTCACATTTATTAGTCTACATAAAGTCAAATACTTGCCGTAGATGCTTTTTAGATTGAATTCTAGCAGCGATAAACAGTGTCACTATCACTGATGTCTGTCTTGTTAAGAGGAGAGCACTTCTTGATGCTCTTCATCCCATTATTTTTAATCATAAAGTGAATGCCTGGCTGTTGGTAATGATTATCTGACATGTGACACTAATGTGGTACCACACACCAGGCACATGCATATATGAGACTATTGGCTTTGATTGAAGAAAGTCAGGCTCTCCCACTGAAATTATGCTCCTTAACATTAAAACCTGTAAGATTTCATGAAGGCAGCATGGATTTAATCACATTATCTTTTTGGTGGCAGCTCTGGTAAATATTCGTACAAGCACACATGCCCATAGCTTAAATGTGACAACCTCTGCTACATGTGTCAGAAATCAATTAATTCACTTATTTCTCATTCAGTCATGGTTGAATCCAGTTTCTGGCAGTGTATAATCATTACAGCTGTTCACGGTCTAGCCTGTAGAGCAGTATTTCCGAGGACATCTATGAGCTGTTTATTTAAGTACTATGCACTAGAACGTTTGCTTTCTCATTACAAGTTATTATCGGAGTAAACTGCGTGTGCAGTTTTTAGTGTTTGTGCTGTAGATTTGTGCCTCCGAGTTGTACAGGATGAATAATTCACCTGCAGGCTGATGAAAAGAGGGCAGGGAAAGTGCGAAGCGCTGAGGTGGAGTGACCTTGGTTCCTGCTGGCTGCAGGTCACCCGGCCGTTGCTGTGGTAATCATTCACACCAGCCAGATGGCATTTCCGTGGGCGAGCATGAAAAGGACGGGTCAGGGTCTGTCCTGCCAGGTCCTGCCAGGCCCAGAAACAACTCTGGGCCAATACGGTACCTGGAGAGAGCGCGTCGGTCCTGTAGAAAGGCTTTTCAGAGCCAGGTGATAAGAAGGTGTGGTCAAAGCAGGTGGAAATGCACTTTGTTTTAATCATGTCAGCTGAAATTTCCTTTGTAGCATTAATTTATCACACTTTTTTTTCCTTTTACCTTTAATTGCCCTTTAGCACTCGGAGAAGGGATTTACAAGGATAGCATCAAAGCGGACCAGTAAGACTTGTTTTAGATCATACTTTACAGAAGTTGGGCTCTGTGCCTTTACTACTGGTTACTTTAATCCCTCTGTTGTTTTTAGTGATGTCGCAATGCTGTACTCATACGGCGAAATAATGCTCCGCTTATTTGTTACCATTTCTCAGCCTTGTTTCCACATTCTCTTCCATGAATCTAAGAGGCAGTAGGGTTTTAGATCAGGAACAAAAGCTTGTGATTGTACTACATTTAGCATGACTCAGTTGCTCTGGTGTCAGCTCTAATCCACACACAGAGACAACAGTATTGCCAAACAGTGAAATTGCTTTGCAGCCTGTGAGCCTGGCTGCCTCCGCTGCCAGCCTGCTCTGTGTGCTGTTTGCCAGTAGCTTCCCCACACACACACACACTCGCGCACACACACATATACAGACGCACACCAACCTTGCAATCTCAAATTGGCTGTGAAAATTGGTCTCTGTCTCCCTTTCATTCATGCTTTCATATATTTGTTTGCTGATATTGTTAATGTCACATGCATCAGTATAATCTCATTGTAGTGGGAATAAGTAAGTCTCAGATCTTGTATTATTTATCGTAATGACTGTATCGTTTCATTCATGTGTTTGTGATAGACATAAAATGCTTTAAAGTTGACCTCTGCTTGCTGACACGGTGCATGCGCTCATTATTTTATTTTTCCGAGGCTTGTCTTTTGTTGTCTAGTCTTGAAAGATGAAGCATGGCGTCACATAGTCATAACCAGTACCGGTTTGAGTTGTCTTCCATAAACATTTTTCTAACATGCTTTCATTACTACCACTTCTGTGAATCGATGGGTGGGGCATGTCTGTCACGCTCCCATATCCTTCGGGTTGCCCCTCTCTTCCTTTGACAGTGACAACAAAGAAAATAAGAAAGAGGAGAGCTTTTACAGGACGATCTGGGGCAAATTGAGATGTGAAATCCAGGAGCCATAACCCCGGTACATAAAACGCAGGGAACGTTAAGAGAGCGAGAGGAGTGAAACAGACTTGAGCATTAAGCTGTTTAACCTCTCTGTGTAGCATTAGTGGTAGAGACTTCAAAGCAGATGCTTCAGCGTTGGAAGCAGAATGACAAATGGGTTTAGAGACAGCTACGGTGAGCATTCTCACAGGAAGACTAGGCCTGTCATTAATGTCAGCTTAATCACTTTGACCTTCCTTCAAGTAGATTTCCATACCTATCCAATCATTTTGCCGTGCTTGTGCTCCTGTTTGCAGGCTGCTCTCTGTGCGCCTGTTTGATAAGCCTATGTCTGATGTTACAGTCTGTATCAGCAGTTGTAGACTTGAACTGTCCTGAAAGCTGTCATTTTTAAGGGTTTGGTTCAGACAAATTATAAAAAGACATCGCTTTTTCCTCTCCTTGAGGTATGTATCCCTGTAGATAATTTCATTTGGTCTTCGTGTTGAAATATGTCTGAGATTTCTTCAGCACAAAGGTGAATGAATGCTTGTGCGGCAGACCCACACATCCAACATAGACATCCCATAGAACTCTGACCCTTACTTCACGAAGTGGGTCATAAAATGATTAGAGCTGCAAGTAACCATTATTTTCATTATCAAAGAATCTGCATATTTTTTCTGATGAATCATTTTCTCTGCCAAATGTCATTAAATACTTCAATTTATGTCTTACCATTCTGTTTTGATCACTGCAGTCTAAAATGTAAAAACATTTAATTGGCAGATGTATACAACATAATGTTGCGCTACAAAAAAGTCACCTCAGAGTTGAATCGATTCTCTAAAATGTAACCCAATTAACTACCAACTACATATTCACTAATCAATGGCATCTCTGAATATTTTAATTGTGAAGAAAAAAAATATTAACCCTTCATTTGGTCATCTCCGAATAGTGTTCTGAGCCACCAAGAAGATGGAACAAAACCAACATCATTGGGTGCCATGTGTACCACTTTTCAGTACAAATTATATACGATGGGGGGGGGGGGAAGCACCAGAAAAACAAAATACTTTATGCTAGGCTTCTCTTGATTTAGTTTTAGCAGATAAATTATGTCTTGTTCCACTCATTCTGCTTTTCTGCTGATGCTGTCAGCTCGACTCGGCACATCTTTTTTGACGTTTCCATTAAATAAGAGCAGGGGCCACCAGGCACTATCAGATATCAATTTCTAGTATCACTGAGGTTCCAAGTGAGTCAAAGTCACTAAACATGATATAAAATCATGCAGATACAGAAGCATTGCTGCATCAAAAATATCATGTCACGACATGGGAAATGTCAGGGCAAAATTTTCAAGTAAATCAGATAAATTGACCATATATTTAAAGCCTAAACAACTAAAAATGTTAATGTATGTTAATATAATGTTCTATTTTGGGAAATATAACAGAAACTTTCAAGTTTTTCACTCCTCCTTTGTTGCGTCCCTCATAACTGCAGTTGCATAGAACATCACTGTGGTTTAACGCCATATTGCTATGACGACCAGTTGCACTGAGGTTGTACTATACCTATAGTAGAAATGTAAAACCAAACCAAACTGAGTGAAGTTCAGGCACGTAGAGCTGACACTGTTTGTGTAAAAGTTTATAGTTTTATTAGTTTTAGTTTATAACCCCCCTTATGAGGTTCACTCAGACTATAGGTAGTAAAATACTATAAAACATAAAAAAAGGCATAGGTCACAATCAACTGAACTGAAAGAACTGAAATTTTCTGTGCATATGATGCATCCTGAGCAACATTTGCACTTTCCATAGTGTGACTGGCTCATACAGCCATGAATAAGCTAGATCTGAACATAGCATGACATGTTGCTAACCTGTTTACAGTGTAAGGTTTCTGTGTAGAACTTGGTCTCGTTAAATGTGGTTTGTGTTACCTTCACTGTTTTGAGGCTGTTGTGTATTGTTCATATGCCTGTTTGCACTGATCCACTATGGCATTGTAGGGATGGAATACATGTATTGCTACACATAAATGTTGTCAGAATACATTTTTTATAAGTTGTGTTGTGCCTAGTCTACTGCTACTAGTGGCAGCACTGAGTTCTGCTTAGATTAGATTGGATTTTTCTCACTTTTTGCTGGCTGTAATATTTTATCTTTTATGTTTCTTACTTGAACTTTCTGTCAATCTAATCATGATAGATATGATAATTCTCCACTAAGGAATTAACCTGGCATCAAGAAACATGGGTAAATGCATCTGAATGGGTCAAGAACATGAAAGGTAAGTGATGATACCATAAATGCCTTTCCATAATTTACATGAACTGACCCTTTAAACAATCGGCTAAAAATTGGACTCCGAATATTGATCATTAATACTTTGGGCCATCGGGGTCATTATCCTCAGGCATATTTTGATCGTCTTCTCCACAGTTTGTTTTATTCGAATGCCTCGCTTTTCTTTTCATGCGTAGCGTTCGTTGTTCCTAAAAAAGCAAGAGCCCCCAAATGTTTCAGCAGCAACGCCCCCTTGGTAGTTGACAGTGCTTCATAGCAAGAGACGCCAGATTTTTCATAGCAGTGCATTCTCCGTTCTGCTGCCCCTAGGCTGGTGCAATTGCTTTGCAGGAGTAAATAACCAGCTTTAACAAAACTTCAGGGACACATTAGTCTGCTGGAGGACGGCTCCATAGTGGTGGGGCAGCCTCTTCTTCCCTCACAGTGAGGCAGGCGGAAGCATCAGGAGGGGAGAGGTAATGGCTCATCGGCATGGATATAAAGCTGTGTCCTCTCTCCCTGCTGACAGCCAGTCCCCTGCCCAGCAAGTCCATATTGAGCTGCGTTTCTCCACCGCGGCCTTGGCTTTATTTGTTTTGACTGCCTGACGCCACTGCAGACGTATTGAGCACCAGTCTTTTCTTGTTCATTTTACTGGGTTTTACATTGAATCCCCGTGCCCTCGCTCTCACTCTGTCTCTGTCTCTACCTAGCGTGGCTCAGCTGTATTTGGCAGAGTTTCACTTGGTGTATTTCATTCCTCTTTTGTCCATTCGTCCTTCACGACTTTAAAAAAAGCAGACCTTTTGTGTTCTTTTTTTTTTTTTTTGGCCAATTGTGCAAGTGCCAGGCTTTTTGCACAGTGTGTGTTCTGATGTTTGTTGTCATGTAGCGGGGGTTAGCATGTTGTGAAGGGTGCTCCTGGGCTCGGCACACTCATGAGATCAATGCTTCACTAACCTTCTCTAGGTTGTCTGTTGGGATCTCAGGCGCTCTCATTATGTGCCACTGCTCAGAGTGTGTTTACCAGGCTGGAGGAGTAGTAGTCTTGTGCACGCCACCCATTTGTAAAGGCCCATTTGTCCTCATTTAAGTGGAAAGAGGGAAGACCTGGAAAGGATGGCCTCTTGGTGGTCTTTAGAGTATTAAAACGGCATTTGTTATTACTAAGCAGATGTGCTCTTATTTATCAAAATAATACTAAAGGTGTGTTATAACAAAAGCAGATGGATCAGGCTTGTTGTTGTTAGCCAGTCTTGTCTTTGTGCAGCTGCTACCCCCACACAGTTAATTACTCTCTTATTCATCCCCAACAATGGGAGGGAATGGAATAAATCTGAGCCGCACGCATTCACTTCTTCACCAGGAAGGTGCAGACTGGGACCCTAAAGCGAGCGAGTGGCTTCAAG
>JAPTGW010000028.1:12442860-12454745 GCA_029814545.1 Apogonichthyoides opercularis
ACATGTACACAACTTGGTTATGATAGTGGTCAGGTGCTACTGGAATTATTGAGTTTAAGGAAAATAAATTAAAAACTAAAATTTTCTCCTAAGATTTAAAATGTAATGTTCAGTTCCAGATTTACTGATTTTGTTTTATTTTGTTACTCGTACTACTTGACCTTCAGTAGTTATTCACTTTAAAATGCAGTCAATTACTATAAATTTTGACAATTGTAGTTTGACAGTTCACAAGGGTGATATTGGATAATTAATTGGCTATCACTGACATAGCATAATGGTTTAGAGCAGGAAAACAAGTCTTTAAAAACCCACTATTTGTCAATCTCTAGCAGCCATGCCAACTGTAGGTTAATTGGTTTGTATAATGTATATAGGTGAACGTAAACAAAAGCAAGACCTCTAGATCTGATTTGTAATATCCAAATGGAATATACTGATTGAGCGATATCATGTGGGATATTATCATATTAAAAATAATAATGTAATTTTGTGTGCATGTAAACATAGTGAATGTGTACGAGTTTGTGTGCCTCAGTTCACACCCTAAGCAGTCTTGAACACTGGCAGTTATTAATTGATAAAATCAAAACTCATTGAATGACAATGGACATATTTGAGGGAGTAAATTAGGGGGGAAAAAGTAACTTATGTACGCCTTTAAATTACACTTTCGCAAATCTAAGTCAAGGGTAATTAGGTAGCGAAATCATTCTCATGCTCCAGTTTCTGACTGACAATGGATGAATCACTGGGAAAAACAAAAACTAAATCAGATGAGAGGATTCTGCAGACATGTCCTCCATCTAATCTTCCCTCTTAAACATCAAACTAATGCAAAAAGAAGCACTGCCTTCACTGAGCAGTACATATTTTTTGCTCACTAATGAAAATGTTTTGAATGTCTTTGCTGCTGTGCCAATGGCGTTGTTTTCCTTCTTTGCTCTCTGATTATAGAACTGTTTAAACTGGGCGAGATTTTGAATTCTTAGCTGATTGCACGCCCGTAGCCATGCACTTTCCCTCTGCTTTTCTTCTCCAGACCTCGTTCTCCTGATAGCCTCCTTTTTCTACTAACTGGAACAGAGAAATGCAGTACACTTTATATGCAGTTATGCTGAATAGGTGCTGATGTATGTTGAAAACAGTTTTGCAGGTGCCGTGTCAAAATGTGCAGTGGATAGGCACTTGCACAATTCTGTTTAATATGCTATCAATCAGCCGGTGGAATCCCATTTGTACATACTGTATTATGAGTCTAGTGTTCCCCAGACTATCATGACACTGCTGGTGTTTAGCTCCTCTCATGTCCTCCAACAGCGTGTCCCTATTGTCTGTTTGTCTGTTTAATATGCAAAGGCGGTCATTCAGGGAGTCATTTTGGACCAGTGTAAACGAATCGGCAACAATGATTAGCTGGCGCTGCAGAGGAAGTGTCCATCATTGTGTTAGTGCATTTGGAGACCATCACTCCTCCCTCAGGTCATCTCACCGCTGCTTTCTCAGCCTCGAGGAAGACACACTTTGAAAAACACCCAAACAGCAGCAGAGTAAATACACTGTAAGTGGAGTTACTTAATGGGAGATTTTGCATGCTTAATTGCAAGTATGGATTGAAGGTCCATTAAAAGACATCAGTGTCTTGGAGTCCGGCATACAGTTTGAATATGCTTGAAATGGATTGATCCATTGACTTCCTGGCTTTTCTATTTAAGAGAAGTAATTAGAAACGGAGTGCAATGCCATTTTAGAGATGATTTGAAAAACAAGAAATAAAACATTGTTAGCGTCCAGACAGTGCTGTTGCTGAATCTGGACCTTTTTGTTTGTTCAGTGTATGCAAGCATGCTGCAGGGTGGCACCGTAGACGTCCTGAGGGAAATATCAGGCTTATTTATTGGAGCCTTTTTAGCCCCAGCTCAATAGCAGCAGTCTGATGGCCGGGGTACAGAGGGACTATCTGGCAGAGGGGGAGGTGGAGGAGGAGCTGGGCCTGGCGTCAGCCCCACTGACAAGCTCTTATTTACCGTCCAGATCTATGACTCATTTTATGTACCTAATCGTAAAGCACAGAGATTTATCGGAGGTAACGGGACAGTGGGGAATACCCCAGGAGACTGGCAGATTCAGCCCCCCCCACCTCCATTTCTGCTCCCCTGGCAGGTTCACTCTACCTGGCCCAGCTCACCAACACCTTCTGGGAAGACAGAGCCCAGATGAGGAAGTCCATATTTCTGCCAGATATGGACAGCTGATAGCTCATAATAAAGAAGAGGGTCATAAAAATTGGACGGGCTAATGGATGACTCTGTAAGGATTAATAACAGCTTATTGGTCAGGTGCACTGACCTCTTGCAGAGCTAACAATGCACCGGCCAACTGGGCTCTCCCTGCATGCTGCACAGCGGTAGATGATCAAACCAATAAATGCTGGTCAGAGGGAGGAGGGAAATAAAACGCCCTTATAATTTTCTGACACCCCTGTTGAACCCCCCTATTTTGGATTATCCTGGTTAGTAAAGTGCAGTTGAATTCAGTTGATTAATAATGTATTAACTTCAGGGGGGAAAACAGCTAAAGGTTGACATCCTCACTTACCATCATGTATTTTGTTATGTCTGCCACTCCGATGATGGCAAAGGGGGGGAAGCAAAAACAAGCAGGTATTGTAATGCTGCCTTTGTTCTGACAGGAGCACTCTCAGAAGCCTGTTTTATATTCCTGCCGAAAATTAAAATTAAACTTTCATTGTTGTGCATGCTGTTTAATCCAATAACGATCTGATGTAACAAACTGCCGTAATATCTCTCAGCATACTTAATCGGAGCGGACTTAGCCCTGTCACTTTATATTAACCTCTGCTGCAACAGGAGAAGGGCTTCACTAATCTGCCATTGTTGGGTTTGGCAGTCTGTAGCTAGTGCAAAACAGATTTGGCAGTCAGCGCGAAAGTAAAGGCTTTATAATGACAGCAGGGCCTCTCTGCTATTTGAGCTAATAATGTCAAAATCTAATAATGCTGTGGCCCTCGGAATTAGATGGGAGGTGAATGGGTGGGAATGGTGGCGGTGCGGAAAAGGATTTCGGGGGTTGGTGGGTTCAGCCGTCCCACTCCCTCTCATTATGTCACTCACTTTTTAGACTGCAAATGGGCAAACAATTTAATCCCTAATGACCTTTAAATTCTGCGCGCGTGTGTATGTGCACCCAGCTTCTTGCACTTTTGTTGTATTGGACGTTGCGAGAATACTGTACCAACCTGACATCTGACATCGTAGTTAGATGCTATTATGTTCGCAGGATATTAGGTTCGCCAGGAAGCATCTGAGCAAGGGACCTACAGCGTCTCTGCTAACAGAGTGACCTCACACCGCTCAGCAAGGCAGCATCTGCAGCGTCATCAAAGCACTTGACTCCTGTGTCCCCCCTGAATGCAGCCTTGTAACTTAAAACAAAAAGCTGATTGGTTGCTCTCTCAGCCTCCCCTCATCCCCTCCGCTGTGGATGAGGTCTCAGCCCGGGAGATAAAATAGCAGTTATTTCTCATGTGCTATGCCATTTTGTCAGTTTGACTGTTCCACTTATTCAGTGTTTTTTGACTTGCTGAGCTTGAGGGGATGTGAGTGCCATTTCGCAGCCAGATCTGAGTTGTGTTGATTGAATTAGACAAAGTCGGAAGATAATTAAGAACCGCAAGGCGCTGCAAAACTGTCTGCTTCCAAACTGGTGAAAATGAGACGCTGCCACATCAATGAGCTAGCTGGCTCTGCTTGATGTCAGTGGTGGGTTATATCAGTTGACACCCTTACCTCCTAGTGCTGGAGCCAGTTTCCTCCTTTCCCTTTAATGTTTCTCCAAATATGATTAATCACAAGCCTTAAAACCGTTGCTTCTGACAGAGCACCACGTTTGCACAGCTTTGTTTGTTTCTTTCATGGTAGTAATATGATCTTCAGCTGCCAAGTGTAGTTTATGGCATAAACACAACCCCAAAGAGGTGTGTCTGGGAGTCAGACAGGAGTTGTAACTTGGCCCGCAACATTTTTCATGCTTTGCTTGTGAATTATTCAAATCTGAAAGTGTTATTGCATTCATGTTTGAGTGTTACAACTGTGTCCAATATTGACCCCTTATTTTGTTCATTTTAGTGTGGTTCGGAGGTTTGCTGGTCTTAATTGCAGACAAAAGCCCATGTTTTTTGTTACACTCTGTCTAATACAGGTTGCACTCTTAATCTATTTCCTGTGCACTTAATATGAGGTTAGGATAAAATGTGAGGCATTGTACAGTAGTTTCTGGAAGATTCTCTGCGTTGTATTGAAGATTGTTTTCAGTCTTTTCTTCTAAAAAGTCATTCATGAAATGGGAGAAGGAGTGGTCAAACAGACAGTTGGCTCCGTCTCTATATATCTAATAATGTGCTGGCTGCTCATGTGCATTGAGGCACTCTCAACCTTCTTCTTTTCTATTACACCGTTTTATTTTTCACCATTTTTTTATGGATGTTGGCCGTGTTGGTGCTGCTCTTTCTTTTCTATTGCTGGATAGGTAATGTAGCTGTGAGGTTAATGTTGAGAATCGTATAGCTGAGGCACAATAAAATTTACACCGTGAGACCTGAAGAGCTATGTTTATGGTGGTGCCTAGCTATGCATCTGTCTTTGTGTTTGTGTGAGCCTGAATGTGAAAAAGGGCTGGGAGTGTTTGGAGGCCCCCCGAAGGGGCTGGACCATAGTCTGAGAGGGTGGGAGCGCACTGGAACATGGGGTGTCAAAGGCTAATTTTCAAAGCCACTCACGGGCGCTCATCTCTCACTGTGAAGTGGCAAGCGTGGCAAGTGGCTTGCACGTTGTCATGGATACTAAAGCATGGGACCCCAGAGATGGGGAGCGGGGGACGAATGGCTGCCCTGTCTATAGGATTCCTGTCAGCTCTGGCCTGATAGATGGCATTGACGGATCATTTGTCATACTGTAATTGTTCTCAGCAAACACAGAATACCCACTAGTATAAACAGTAGTGTGCCACTGGGCTAATAAAGCGGGAAAATGGAAAGGGATTCTCTGATCCACTGCCTCTTTCACTTAAAGAGACAATGGCTCTGTTGTCCAGGCAAGGCGGTCTGATTAGAGCTGTGAGGGCTGAGAAAAAGCCCGACTGAGAGAATAAAACAAGGCAATCATAAAGCAAACGGCAGTCACTTCTCCGTATCGATGTGGCTAGGCGGGGGTGAAGTCTGTGAGAAGTGTTGACAGCTGAGGGAACAACAGGAGTAGGTCTAGGAGTGATTCGTTTTCTCCCCCCTCTCTATTTGGCCAGTGAAACGGTGAGGGAGAATGCTTGTCCAAGATAACAAATACAGCACAAGTGCAGATGCATAGCTGGGACTAGGAGCTCTATCTGCCAGGCTCTGAGATAGCCAAGCGCCTGAGCCGGGTACAAATGACTCTGAGTACAAAGGTACTATTTGTTCATCCTTGTTTTGGTATGGGTCCTGTGTCTTTGCTATTACTATTGGGATTGACCTAGTGCCATCCCTCTGCTTGGAATGCTTTCTCTGCCTCAGCTTCGTCTGTGTACTATAGGGCCGCTCAGACATGCGTGACTGTCGAGGTATGTGCAGGACATGACCTGGGATTTCTAATGTGAACTGGAATTAGCTGAGCTCCAACCCCACTTTCATCAGTTGTGATTCTGCAAAAACCTGAAGAAATCCTTTCGGAGTTACAGATTAACAAGGATGGCAGAATGCCAGGGCTCCAGCTGGACACCATAGTTCACATTCTCACCCCAAATCAGAGTTACACATCACTCATCGAGTCCTGCACCGTTAGGATTTAGTCAAATTACATCAAACCTGTCACATGCCCACACGTTTCATAAGTTATTGTCCTCTTTATATTTATCTAGGGAGTGCATTTTTTTTTTCTCTTGCCACTGCTTTGTAGTCTACTTGTAAGCATTTTTATACAGGATAGCAGGTGGTGTATGATGTGCGTGTTGGAAGGAGGCCCACGTCCAATGTTTTGTGCTGAAGCAAGCCGTCCTGGCACTCCTCGTGGAGCACTTCACCCCTCTGACTGTACCATGACACACCGTGACGCCTGGAGCACTTTAGGCTGACCCGGCTGCTCACCTCCCGCCTGATGGACAGATTAAAGGACCATTAAGCATAATTACTGTTTCAGTTGGAGAGGCCAACTCATCCTGTCAGAAATGGTTACAAATTGCCGCACCTCTTGCCCTCTGTACGGCTCTTAAATTCAGAATTTCATTACATTCGTCTACTTTCTTACTATCAACAAGTTTAGACCTCAATGATAAAAATGTGTACAATGAGAAGAAGGGCAAAGGCAGATTAAGTGTAATGCAAATTCAAATACGGATGTGTCTTTATAGCTTGCAATAGTGCAGAATTGTAGTATTTGATCATTTGGATGTTCATTTATGGAGCAGGTATTTGGTTTTCAATTTTGGGATGCACAGCAGTGACAGTCACATTACACTTTATTCAGTTCACCTTGGCAGTTGTTTAGCATTTGGTTAAAAAAAAATCAGGCCTGAAACTTACAAACATTGCCATTGCTGAGTAAAACAATGAATTATTTGGTTTATAAATGTCACAGAACTATTAAACAAAATTGGTAATTTTCTTCCAAAAAATCCAAAGATGGCATCCCAAGATGTTGTGCTTGATTCACAACCCAAACATATTTAGTTTGTTATAATGGAGTAAAGAAACCCATAAAGCTGTTTTTAAATCTGAAAAACTTGAGTCAGATTAATTAGCTATCTATTAAAATAACTTTTGGCTAATTTAATAATTGACATCTCAACATTTAACCATTGTCACTCTAGTCAGAAAAGTGTTGCATTGTTTGGACCACTGTTGTGGCCATCTTATTAGAAATACTGATGATTTACTAGAAATATTTAAAATTACTTGTAGTGATCATGTGTCCAGGTCAAACTGATCAATAAACCTTTGATTTCTTAGCCGTCTCTCAGTCTAACACTCTTCTAGTTTTAGTCAGTGTTAAAATATTCGCTGTCGATTACTACAGCTGCCTCTGAGCTCTAACACCGGCCATCAGGACAGTCCTCGTTCGCAGTATGTTTCCATTTCTGCGAATCTTTGTCTGAGCAGCTCAAACTGAGTGTGATGGCTGTGGAGAGGAGTGTGACAGGTAGTTGATGTGATCTGGAGTAGAGCGGTGCGAGTGTGTGGTCTGCTGCGCTGTCTGTCTGATTATGTAAAATGTGGTGAGCTGGTGTAACATTGGCTGGCTGTTGCAGCGGTTTGCCAGCTCCGGAGGGCCTGTTGCCAGTTTTACATGAGAATGTGCGGCAATGCTTAGTAATGTTCCCCTCTCTGCATCCATAAGAAAACCCACACTGCCGCCCAAGGGAAAATGGTCGATACCATCAACCCAGCTGGAGGCCCAGGCGGCAGACAGAGGTTTCCCATTTTTACATCAACACTGATGTTTATTATGAGATCTCCTTTTACTGTAACCTGCCCTCCTTGCATCCCTTCTGTTCCTCATTTGGCCGATTATTACACCCATGGTGAGAACAAACAGTTTCCCTACTTAATAATTCACATCACTTTCATCTGATACTCAGTTACCATGGGCAATTTAGTAGTTGAATAATTTTGTGAAAAATTCATTTATTATCGCTGTGCGTTATGAATCTGGAGAGACGGAGAGTGGAGTGGTGGAGGATTTTAAATTGCGTCTGTGGAGCGAGGGATCCAAGGGAAGGTAATGTGTTCTAATGTTCTCAGCCATATGCATTGTTTTCAGGGCTCATCGGTTTTACATCGATTCCCACTGAAGTGTTTAATTGCATCATGAATATGATCTAATTCTGTCCTTTTCACTGAAACTGGAGCACTCTCTGCAAATGATGTACGGCCTTGACAGCACCACATCAGGATGTATTTTATATGGAATGTAAATTATAGTGTTAAATTAGCCTGGAAAGATAACTAGCTGGCACGGGGGAATGGACTCAACAGTTTAATTTAGTGTCAAAAGGCCGTGAAGGGATAAATCACCCTTCTCTCCTCTCTACTATGCCATATTAGGCTTTAATCATTCTCCCTTTCTTGTAATATCACTTGTTTCTCACTGCTGCCTTAGGAGTTCTTTAAAAAGTACAGTGCAGCATCACTTGACTGCTTTAAATGCCTCAGTGTGAGCATAAGGGGAGACAAAGTTTTCCTTTCCTACTTTTACAGGTTTCATCATCTTAAGGGCAACATGCATGCAACACTTCCACATCAAAATACCTATAAACTCGTTTGTACAGATATAGTTAAAAATATATTTTATTATATTTAACCTTTAACCAGGAAAAATCCCATTGAGCAGCAAATACAAGACAGTTACAAGATTACAGTTCAAATGCATATAACAGACACATATATAACTCCTTTGTCCTGTATTTTGTTTAACTGTGCACTTAGCCTACATTATATCAAATCTGCCCAAATTCTGAGAAATATGTCGTTTTATTCAGTGTAATGATGTTTTTCATTCTGTCATGTCATACTTTATGACCTTACTTCTGAGAAACATGGTAATAAACCTGACAAAATATCAGAGGCTGATTGGTGTAAATCTCGCAATGTCATAGAATTCAACTCAGTTCATTCAACTGACAATATTATGTGGAGAAAACCCAACAAATCCACTGAGAATAGGCACTTTACAGCAGTGAGAAGGAAGAAAACTGTCTTTAATGGAAGGAAAAACCTCCAACAAAACCGGGCTCACAGTGGACAGCCATCTGTCACAAACTGATAATTATACCTAACAGTAAGACAGCAGTATTTTGGTCACACTGCATTTTGTTTTTATTATTTTCATGCCATTTTGCAGTGCAGTAATCCAATAGAAAGCTCATTAACTGATATATTTCAAGCTGAGCAAATGCATAGAATAAGATAAGGTAATGGTTAACTTGTCATTAGATCCTCTCGTCTAATATGATGTTTAACATTAGATTAGCTGAAGTTATTTGCTGAGATTTCATGAGAATGAAATTGTATAAAGTGAATATACATCATTAAACATAATATGAATAAAGCTTGAATACATTACCTTGTCTGTATATATGACTTCTGTCTGAGTCATGTCATATTTTCTTTGGCGACAGTGGTGAAAACATCCCACGCTATGATCCCACGGTCCTTCAGGATATCATCCAACAATACACCTTTAGTGACACCTTTGAATGACAGACCATTACATACAATGTAGTTAAAGTGCATTTAATTAATTTCTCTCAGTCATGTTTTTACCAGCAGCTTCTTTTCTTCTCTGAAAGGTGAAGAAGTGCATCGTTTTATGGCACAGTCTGGTACGTAGCGTATTCATGAAGCACATGAAAGCCATTAAGTTTGGTTTATAAGAAGTACCTCTCCCCGTTTCCTGTCCTCAAGGCTGGAGTGTTTGTCTGAGTGGCCCCGCCATTATCCAGAGTTACCCTTCATGACCCAAATAGGCCACTGCGGATGGGAGCAGCCTTCTCGCAGTCTGTTCTATCTTGTTCATTTGTGTCCCCGATAACGACTTGAAGAAACCACCTGGCCAAGACCTGGGTTTTAATGTGAGAACTCACTTGGCTTTGTGTTCCCAGAACCCTCACGGTGAATTGACATTCAGTTTAATTCACTTCTCATTTGCTTGGTGAGATGGTTCGAGAGGATCATGGAGGAGCAACAGGGGTCCAGGTGACACCCTTAGGTGCTTTAAATACCTGTGCAGCCTTGTGAATGTCATATACAGTGGGTGCTGAGATATTTGAGACGTACGACTCACCACCTTACAACCTGGGTACCTCCTTGCTCGGTGAATTCCTCCCACTGTACTGCTGACTTTGACAGCTCTCTGGAGAGAAGGGCCCTTAAATTATCAAGTGGGGCTGTAGTTGTTTTCCTTGTTGTTTTCATCTCTTAGGAGAGGGGGGTTGGAGGGTGGGCTTTGGGGAAGGGGAGGAATTGGTATGTTAAATGAGCTATGGGAGGTCTNNNNTTTTTTTTTTTTTTTTTTAGCACGGGGGGAGTTCAGTCAGACGAGAATTGCTGCGCTGGGCGTTTGAGGCAGCTGTGTGAAGTCATTTTCCGGGAGTGCAAGCGGGAGAGAGGTGCGGATTAGGCAGCGCCTCTGAGCCGGAACAAGTCTGTCTGGGAAGGGATGAAGGCTACAAACCATAGATCTAATTCCCGCTCACGCTGCTAGACAGCACAGACACTCACACACAGCCAGTGTGAATTAGGCCCATTTGCTCCCCTCAGTCTGAGGCGAGCGAACACAGAAGCAGACAGGGAGAAGTTGACAGACTCCTCACATCCTGCCCTCTCTCCTGACTCCCCGCGCTGTTTCCAGCCCACCACCAAAAGCTGTCTCCAGCTCGAACTCATTTTTTATTGTTTCTTGTGCTGCAGGTCTTTATTATTGCTGACATTAACATGAACGCAGTGCAAAAACAGGTTCCACTGTAATCCTGAGAGGGAGGAAAAAAGGGCATTCCACTGGCAGTGCAGAAAATGTTTGCACCTGTGGCCTCATTGATTGCGTGCTTGAAACTCCAGTGCTCTGAACTTCATGTCTTTTTAATGTGTGTAATGCTTTGCCTCGGGTCATGCGATTGCCCTGAGGTTAAGGAAGGTTCATGAGGCCATGTGCAGCGGTGGATTAACCAATTCGCCATCCCTCTCCACCCTTTCTTACAAACGCAGCTTCCCCTGTCTGCTCCCACATGCACCAATCCAAACCTTGTGCCCTCTTGTCGGCACACAGCAATCTGACCCCAGAGCAATGCAGGGCACGGCTGAGATCAATGAGGCTGACCCACATACATTACCCTCCTGCCTTTTTGTGATTGGATACAGTTTGCTTGTGGGTCAACCATAGTTTTACAGAGACAAGTGGGAAGTTGTCATGCAGTCCTGAATTAACCTTTGCGTACTACCCATCATGTTCTATAAGTTATGGGTTGAGCTTCTCAACCTGGTCAGTTATCAGACCCGATGTTCAGTGTTTTTACAGCAATTGGCATTTTTTAATCCAATGAAACAAAATTTACTTATTATGATCTGGTGCTGGTGTATTGCAAATAATAAGTGAGACAAGTTTTGTTAGTTTATTTTTTCTTTATTTACTTTTTAAAACTTGAAGCTATTTTTTAATCTATTTTGGAGATGGAAGAATTATCAGATATAATTATATCATCTGATATTTAATGCTTTTGCATTGTCAGTATTATTTTAGTACCGTTTGTCAAACTACTTGATGTCACCGCTTCTCTTGGTTTGTCCTTACTATTTAGTCTCGAATACCCAGACCCACTTTTTCTCCACACATTTATAATAGGTGGTGCTCTAATATTCTGGAATAAGGGAAAAATTACTCTGTATCTCTTTAAACAAATTACACTTGTCTTCGGTACATGGTGTGGTGGAACATTTGGCTGATGAAGACATCAGCCGTAGATCCTGGTGACAGAAAACACCACATAAAAAGCAAAACTTGTCATTTTTAATTTGTAGTTACAACTCAGAGGAGAATCCTGAAATGGAGGGTTATTCCAGCAGAGTACAGTGTAGTCGCCGCTCTGGTCTTGCATATCATGACTGAAATTTGGTCACTTTATTTTCAGTTTTAAGACACCCAAACATTGAAGCCGACACTTATTTTTTTATAGCAAATGTATATCAGTTCCATGCATTAATTATTGGTGTCCTTTATCACTAGTAATCATCTCATCTCATTTTCTGAACCCGCTTTATCCTCACTCGGGTCATGGGGGTCGCTTGGAGCCTATCCCAGCTACTTAAGGGCGAAGGCGGGGTACACCCTGGACAAGTCACCAGT